>CAEGAE010053517.1:0-51705 GCA_903067095.1 Girardinus metallicus
ATTTTCAGTAAAGCTACGCATCTAAAGCACAGCCGCCCGCCGTGTTCCGTCTGTCCGTTTATCTGTATAAATAATCCTGCAGGACTCCAGGCATCGCTGCCGTCATTTTAAGATGCTTATTGATCCCCCGGAAAAAGACAAAAACTCGAACATTATCATGACTCAATAAAATCCTGCCAGGCTGAACTTGAAAACTGGACGTTATGCTGCTAACGCTTAGCTTTCGTCAACAACTCAGGCGGAAGTGAGAGCGCAAATAAAGTCCCGGCCGGAACACGGTGCGCTAAATAATAACACATAATATAATGAGGCTTCTAGGCAAATCAGTTTTCCTCGAGGAATTTTATTAATCGAGGTACTCGAATCACTCGAGGACTCGTTTCAGCCCTAATTATGTCTGAAGTTGAGAAAAAAATATGTAGTAGTGAACCATTTTTCTGCCAGCTGATGTATACTTGATTTTCAATACCTTCAATAGCTTATTTAAGAAAACTTTGCGTAGTCAAGAAACTTTGTCTGGGATCTCATTTAAATATGGTATAATGGAAAATTTAGCTGTTTTGAAACTGTAACTTTTAAAAACCTCGACACCACTAACCAGCCAATGCATATGTGGAAAGCAAAATGCCACTTTTCCCCCCCTTTTCTAACACAGAGCCCACTTATTGTTCAGTTCTACTAGAATGCTCCAAGAAGCTAAGCCTTTTGAACAAAGCCATCAATTTTATGCCTCTCCTCTTTAAGGTCTTGAATCAATGCTACCTCAAAGACAAATTCATTTTCCCCTTTCTCTCTTGTTAGTTTGAAATGTTCTCTGCAATTACTGTCTAAGAAATCAGTTAATTCCTTTGTACATCACAGAGAATGCATTACCAATGTCCCTATAAGTTTTCTAGCTACAACCTCTTGGTTTTTTTGGGTGGTGGTGGTGAAAGGGGTGTTCGACACATCTGAGGAGGTGTACTCTCCAAATATTGGCTTGTGTTCGCAACGCATTAGCAGCCTGCTAATGTTTTTGCTAATTCTCTGTGAATTGTTTGGAACAATAAGTAGAGAGATCAATACGTGGAATGACCCGAGCTAATTGCCTCAACCTGAGACCAGAATTGAGCAGCTTTCAGTGTTACACAGCCTCTCCCACAAGGTAAAGGAGCAGACAAGTTGCTGAGGTCAATTATCTCCCCATCACTTTGCCAAAACTCTCCTAAAATGAGCCCATAATCACGCTGCTGTTCCAGCGTCTCTCTAGTAAGAGAATCTCCGTCAAGGTTGATGCCGCTGACAGAAAAGGACGGCGACGCAGCTGTTACTAACAGGAAATAAAAGCAGAAAAGATGCTCTGGTTTTGGTGCAACTTCCTTCAGTGGTCGATGAATCTTAATGGGCACAATTAATTTTCTTTACGCCTCAAGTGCTCCTCAGTTTCAGAGAGTGAGACATTATTTCAGCGCGATTAGACTACCCTGCAGAGTACGTTGTTTAATTCAGCGACATATCACGGCCAGCAATAATTCCTAACAGCTTCACAGTACAGAATTAGAGGTGCAGAATGGGAAAAGGGGAAAAAACTAATAAACAAGGACCAATTATTTTCAAGAGCCCTTTATAGAGCATACTGTTGCTGCCGCTGAGGATGGCCTTAGCATATTCAGATCTGCCTCCTTCAGAACACATCACTAAATGCTCTCATAAAACCCATTCAGTGACAAGCTCTGCACAGAAGACAAGTTTCTGAATGGATCCCCGTGTCAGAACAGTAGCATGAAACCAGTTCTAAGACTAATGGATGATATCAACAACTGTGTTGTGTTACTGCAGCAAGTGGCAACGCCGAGCCTATGTGGCATTTATGTTTACCCAGGCATTACAGTAGCTGAGAGAGCACATTAAACCCTTCGCTGGAAATGCTTTGTGATGGCTACTTCCCTCCTCTTCCCGAGACTCTTTAGAGACACAGAGGGTAATTATGATAATTCACTTGTTAATTACATTTACATAAATCAGGACGTGAGCAGTTGAGCTAGCAGTTTGCGCGCATGACGAACTCATCAAAGTTCGAGTAGTTTTCATATCAACTCTAACATACTTTTAATTGAGTCTTCGGAGATTCCTGGGAAAACAGCAGGAAAACAAACAAGATCTGGTGACATGGGGCCAAAGTTCAGGAGCACACAGTCTCCATTCTAAAATCAACCTTGCCCCATATCTCTCTCTTCAGTAGCACAGGTCAGGAATCGGATTTCAAGCCCCCTGGCAACCTCTTTCCAAAATATTCATAAGTAAAAAAAATAAATAACATAACTAGGACTGCACAATGTTCAGTCTGTGCAATATTGATAGAGCAAAAAGGACTGGTAGGTTTCCTACAAGGTGCAAGTCAATATCATTAAGTGTTCGAATTTGTTGAATATTCATATAAATGACTAAAACAAAACTATTTAAAAATAATGTCATAGCCCCACTTAACCTTAGAACTTGATAACGGCAAGCAAATGTATACTTGCAGGTTTCTCTTAAAAATGTTGCCTTGTTTACAAGAATCTTTTCAGAAAGGACACAGATTGATGAGTTCTGAAAAACTGTTTTCATGAGGAAACGTTTCATACCTAACTATCATTCTATTGCAACTTATATACTTGTGTAAGTACAGTACCCAATCTGACTCCTGGCCCTGAGGCCCACATGCTCATAAACTGACCCTGCTTAGCAAAACTATATTCAGGTTTTTCACAACTGGCACAGAAACCAGAATCATCTTCAGAGTGAGTTGTAGCTCAGTTATGTGTTTTATTGAAACAGTTCATTTCAATTATATTTATTGACTTTATGTAGAAAATATAAAGTGCAATGCTGATAAGCTATACTGTTGTGTATCTCACTTGTGTTCTTTCTTTGCATATTTAAACATTGTTTTAATGTAAAATTAATTTGTATAATATTTCAGTGTATTTGTCATTTTTCTTCCTAATTTTCTTCCTAATTTATGATTGATGCTTGTGATGCTTTTTAAAAACAGATGAACAGTTTTCAATAAAAATTACAAATAAATCTAAGGATATTTCACTGCTTCTTTGGAGTCTGGACTAATTCAAATAATCCTGAATTTCAGAATCTAATACTGGATTATATAACTAATAACAATTTAAGATGTTTTGTGATCTGGGATAATAATATTTTCAATCTAGAAACACAACAACCACATACATACATCAAGAACATAAGTGTTATTGATGGGAGTAGCAGGACATACTCCCGTCAAACTAAAAAAAAAAATGCAAACAGCGTTGAATTAAATTTGTTTTTACTGAACCAAGGAGTCTGTTTTTGATAGGAAATGAGGCAGGCATTTCTCCTGATCTAATGAAAAATGGAAGAGTTATATATACTTTTTTCCATAGACGATGTAAAAAACTTTTTGGCAGATTGTCTACTGGATTCAAGTCAGATCATTTCAAAACATTAACATCTCAGAAGAAATATGTTAGTAAAATGAAAAAAAAAAATACTGTAAACCTAATTCTGCCTGGGGTATGGCTTAACTGTATTCTTTGATACATAAATAATTATTTAAATTTTGTCATTTGGATTCAAAACTGATACTTACACCAAAGAACCAGCAGTGTATTTTCTCTTTCATGTGTTTCAGTCATCAACAAAAAGGAAAAAAGAAAGAAAAAACAGTATTCACCAGAAAAAGCTTAATCAATTGAAACTTGGCTTATTTAAATAATGCCAATTAACAAAAGATCTAGTCAAATAGAACTTGATCAGTTGATCAATGCATTAAAAAGCCTGATCTATGAGGATCCAGAGGCCAAACACAGCTATAAAATGCATACATTTCACTACTTTTGGAATACTGTGGCAATAAAAACTCTAAAATATAAAATGTTACTTGTTTTCTCAAATTGATTTTTTAAATTTTTAGATAATATAATAAGAAATATAGTCTGAAAACTATACAATTTCCATGCTCAAAACTTTTTAGAAGAACTTTAATGACAAATACATAAGATGTATCACAAATGATCTCATAATCACAGTAAATAATATCATCACTTGATAATTCTTTAATAAGCAGCCCAGTCGGAACCTGATATCAAACAGTGCTCGGCAGAGGGGAAGCAACCCGAACCTCTATAACGCATCATCCAGTAAGGTCAAGATTCTTGTAGCCCCTCTTCATACAGAAGACTTATGGGATAAATTGGCTTCTGTCAGGTAATTAAACCCATTATCGGCCTGATGTAATGTCTCTGTTTGATGACACATATGTCGCCTCTCAGCACTTCAGATTAATTTAAGCCTGTTAACTGCCTGACAGGATTCTTCACTGTAATAGATCTGCTTTTTCAACAATTTTTTCTCCAACAGATGCGCTGCGTGATCCATAACTTGCCTTTGAAAAATATTAGCCCACAATAGGTCGCTGATTATCACCTCATCTGTTACAGAAAAGAAAAAGAAAAATGGCAACAGCAAAAGTTGAAGAGGTAGTCATGGCAACACATGGTGCAATCCTGAGGAGGAGAGGATAACCTCTGTCATACTGTGCACAAGCCTTTTCCTACATGTTCACAGCATGAGAGGGAAGTTCAGGGAGGCGGTGTAGATAATGGTTTCGGATAAGGTTTGAGATTGAAGAATTTGATGGGGTCCAAGCATCAGCTGGATTGAATGGCTTGCCTGCCTCATGGTAATAAAGATGCACATTTTTCATGTATTTTTTTTTTTTAAACTGCGCCTCAACCCTACAGAGAGTTGTCCCTCATTCCAAGGTGAATCTGTAATTTCTGTCTGCAAATGAGGCCTTTCCCCAAGAATAACACAAGCCTCTTTTCTTGATCACACCTGAATTGTATCCAGAATTAAAAAGCAGCCATCTGTGACATCCCAAGCCGCTGCCAAACAATAGAGGGGTTTACACAAAGACAATGGATTACACCTGAAAATGAAGCAGTCCCTCACCTTCTGCAGGATCCGGCGGCCCAAAGTCTAGGTCGTAACGCAGGACGTAGAAGTTATTCCACACGTACAGCTGGTTGTCCCGAGGGTTGTAATCCACGGCGGTGATGTACTGGTACTCGTTGGGGAAGAGAATGTCTGTGTACTCGCCCTGGTTCAGCTTGGTGTTGTAGATGTAATCGATTTGGCTGCGGCTGGCCTCGCTCTCGTTCTCCTCGTAGGTGGAGCGCACAACGTGCAGCACGCCGCACACCATGAAGGCGTTGGAGGCCGAGCGCTTGTCGTACGCTGTGTCCCAGGTGTTCTCGAAGCGTAGGGTGTATGGGTTGAGCTGGCTCACCACTATGCGTCCATTGTTCTGCTCAGTGGCATAGATCACCCACAGGCCCCTCTCATCAACCGCAAGGTCAATGTCTGTCTTGCCGCCCCAGCGGTAAGGTGAGGTGTCATGGTAGTTGGCATTGTTCACAATGGCCTCTCCACTTTTGATGCGCGTGCGGAGATCAAACTTGACAATGTTACGAGTGCGCTCCTTGTTGAAGAAAATTGCACCGTCGTAGGCGACGAATCCAGTTCCATCCACACGGTGAGGCAGTTTGTAGGTGGTCGTCTGACGACCGTTTTTGAAATCCTCCAGGGAGGCATACTCAATGAGTGTGTCCGTGCGGTAGGGTGTCCAGGGCATGAAGAAGACCTTGTCTCCAGCCTGGAGCGGGTCTTTGCACCACGAGCCCGCTTGCTGTTCGGCCTCGAACAGGAAGGTTGCAGCTCCTATGCCCTTCAGAGTCCCCGGACAAATGAAAACTGGTGACAGAGGAGAGCAAAACAAAAATACAACAAGACAGAAAATTAAAACCCTCAAACGTTACATGTTTGACAGGCACAATTTTCCCAGCTGCGCCACTCAAGTACAGGACAAAAAGATCAGGGACTTTGAAGCTTTTGACTAGTGTTTTTGTACTAATGAGAAGGGGGAAGGGGGGAGGAAAACAAATGTACGTGTCAAAGTAACTACTCAGGATGAAAAATGTGAGGTTAATAGAACTTGCTTCTCAAGGGGCTGCTGCTACACTGTACCGGGGACAAAACAAATAAAATGTGAACCGAAAAAGTTTTAAAGTCCTGCAAACAAAAGACACGGGAAGTGGCGAAAGGAGAATTCACAGTGCTTTGTTTTGTGCGCTTTTTTTTTTTTTCATCCAACACCAGCCTTTCTTCAAATGACAAATGCTACATGAACAGCTGGGTATAGTGGCTATAAAAGTAAAAATAGGCTGATTAAAATGTCAGGGTTTTAGGAGATTATTAGAAATCATTTCCAAACTTTTTCCACCCTTTGTACGTTTTTTTTTTTTTTTTACAATTCAAATGAAAAATATTCAAATCTTTTGGAAAATGTAAAAAGCAAAAAGGCTGGCTTAATAGGAATGCACACCTAGAATCTAATACTATATTAAAACACTTTTTAATTCAATTCCAGTATTCAGTATTCTTGTGTTTACACTTCCCATCAGTTATAGTGGATCTGATGGATAACAAATAAGCTTCAGCCATATAAGGAAAATTCTACTAACTTTGCTAAATTCAGTCCTCTAGCTAAGGTCAAAGTATGCAGAGATGTCATAAAATATCTCATCATACACAGTGTCTGGTATTACAAAGACAGTTGTCAACAATTGCAGACAATATCGACAACAAATCCTTGGCAAAAACTGCATGTTTCATAACTGATAGAAAGACAAGACAGAAACTTGTTGAAGAGGCTGCCAAGAGTCTCCAGAAAATTGAAGGATTAGGGTTAGCTGCAAAAATTTCTGGTTAGTCCTTGTGCTTAGTTCTATTTTATATATGGCAACAATTTCCAGTGTGCTCCACATGTCTGGATTGATCACACTAAATCTGAACCTTTGGCACAGTTGAAAAAGTTCATTAAAACACAATCACTACAGTGAAATATGTTGGTGGCAGCATCATGCTTTTGCTTAGAGTACTAGACTTTTTGGGAAGGTGCCAGACAGTTTTGAGCCTAAACACTTATGAGTCAATGCTTGAAGATTATAGAATACAAACAAATGGCTTCACCAGCAAATATTTGGTCTTAAAATAGCCAAGCCAGACAGAAATCTCTGTGATCGCATGAAGAGAGGAGGGACAAAAGATGCCCTTACAATCCAATTTTGGATTTGAGAGAGTCTACCAGGTGTGGAAAGGCCAAAAAACAGAGAATGCTGAAATTGAATCACAAATGGCTGCAGGGATTGAACAAACTATTGGTTTCAGAGTTGGTACTAAACCAGGTTATTCCAGTGTTTATATTTCTCCCTCAAACATAACTTTCTCAAATTGTACAAGATGAATATCACACTTAAGGTAGAAAAAGTTTTCAAGTGATTTAACATGGCCTCATTAATTATGCCATAAAAACCTGGCATTCTAACAGTGGTGTATACACTTTTCTATATCCACTGTACATACGGACACACTGCGCATGCACTCTCACATGACTGAGGGTCATTAAGTAACAAGAGGGAAAGGGAACAGACTTTACATCTCGTGGTAAGAGTGAACAACAGGTTGTCGGATGGTGGTGGCGGCAGCAAAGCAAAGGTAAAACAAACTAAAAAAAATGAAAGTGGAGGTTGAGGGAATAAATAGAAACAACAGAGGCAAAGGATTTTTCACTACTCTGTGGCAAAAGACAAGAGTAACCACTGATGGGTGAGTGAGGCCACGGCAAGGTTCCAATACAAATTAATTTGTTCTGGATTTAAAAAAAAAAGAAAGACAAGGAAATTTTGTTTCCCCGTCCTCAAACATTTTTTTGTTTTTTTGCAGGCGGTGCCAAACTCACTCAGCCATCACCGCTATTTCACATCACGTGCTATGGGTGCAGCAGAACTCGGGCCAGGCAAACTGAGACTGAGCCAATTAAGAGGTATACACACAACTAGTCATTCTTCGGAGAAGTCAGGGGGTGGGGGTCACACTGCTTACGAGGGGTCCGAGGAATGAATGGACACCAAAAACAGTCAGTGTTTTCTTTCGTATTGAGAAGAGAACTTGGTCTGGTGACCATGGTTGTCATTTGAAATTTCATTCTCCAAATCTTTTGGGTTCCATGGGTGCAAACCATCCTCCTATGGGTTTACAATTTGACAGGAAAAGGCAATCAGGAAGGGAGGAGAGAGGTGGTAGGGGGTGGGACGTGAGGGGAGCTGTACTCAACACCACAGAACAAGAGGCCGAAAGGGTGAGGGGGGTGAAGGGGTAAAGAGAGGGAAGGACCAGAGCACTCATTTACCTTTTTGCTCCACTTCTATTTCAGGCATTGGAAAAAGAAAGCAAAAAAAAAGAGTGCAAGAGGGAGAGAAATGTTATCATGAGTTAACTAGTAGATATAAAGAAAGAAAATTAGTTGGAGGGTGTGAGTGTGAAATGAACCATTCGGCTGGCTGGGTTAGAAGATCTTAGAGGACGAGCAAAAAAAAAAAAAAAGTTTGTTAGAGCGATGTCTCATCCTGGAATTAAAAACAGAGAAGTTATGGCAAGAAACAAGCCATGTATCGCACTTCCCAATAAACTACTCATTTTCATCGCCTTTATCTGCCAACAAAACAACAGTTTGTACAGTAAAAGCTGAATAAATTCCTCAAAGAATGCTTCTCCCCTAAGTAGCAAGAGATGGAGAAAATGTATTAAAAAAAATAAAATACAAAAAAACCGCCAAAGTCCTGGTCATATTTAGATGGAGAACAGTCAACACAGCATCAGAGTTATTTCTGGCATGTCTTGGCTGAGGGTGAAAATTGTTCAAACTTTTCTAAACACAAATGAAACACTGAATTTCTAGATCTGCTCGCCCACATACCTAAAACACGACACTAAATTTACCAATGCTTAAATGAGCTGGCAGCGCACTAGGTGACAGATGGTACAGTCAGCCTAATGGGCGTTCTTTAGAAATGCAGCTGCATGTGCTTCGATGCTTTGGAAAGGCTGGAGACAATATGAAAAAAGGTTGAAAATTGAAGCAAAAAAATAGAAAGAGTTAGTACGGGTGGGGAACATGAGGTGAAAGGAAGGCCTGTCTGAAATAAGAGGGGAAAGAAGAGTGAGTATTTTTAAAGGTTTACATTTCAACACTTAATATATGGAGTAAGCTCAGATAAAGCTGAATTTATATGAACTACTCTAGGCATCCATTTAAAGCTGGATTAACTACAAAATAGTGACTGTTATAAACATATTCGCAGCAAAGACAAAAAAAAAACTGTAGAAGAAGAGAGTAGTGATGAGTAAGTGCAAGAATTCAATTTAACCTCAGGAAAAATGCAGAGCATTCTTTTAAATTTTAGGCCATTTAACAGATTTTACAGTAAGAACCTTTGTGTTATAGGTCAACAAGAGCACTAAATAAGGCCGTACATTCTGATTTCAGTAAAAGAGAATCCAAAAGTCAGCCAACGGAAACTGTGAGAAAACATTGTGTCTCCAACCCTTATTAATATCTAGTCATGCAGATAGCTTCAACTTTATTTGTCAAGCTGTAGAAATATATACCCCTGAGATTTTCAACTGAACCACAAATATGTAAGACTGAGTTTACAAAAAGAAAAAAAAAGGAAAAGCAGAAGCTATTTGTTCGGTGGAAAGTAGTTCCAAAGTAAACTGATCACAGTAAGGTCTGAGGATTAACCGCAGAACCAGCAATGCTTTTTAAGAAAAGATACGGCCAGTGAAAAACTCAATTTGATCTATATGAGCGTCATACTATAAACCAGAGATGCATTTACTGCCGTTGAAGCAGAGTCTGGGATAGACGGCGATGGGGACACATCAACAACCATTTATCACGTCTAAGTCCCCAGTGAAATCCCTCAGTGGAAATTGAATCATGTGGAACCTCTGCTTCAATCTGACTCGGTTTTGCTTTAGTGGTTGAAACTAAAATGATACATGACTAAAACGTGAAGATTTAATTTAAAAACCCCAAGCCAAAGCTAAACTAAAAACACTGCAAACTAGAATAAATGATATCTTACACAGCCAGATAATGTTCACAGCAATCCGTGAAGACATTTACAGTCATCTTTTCACTAAATTTAAAGCTGATGAGTTTGACGTGCTGATTTGTGTCGCTGTGCTCAGCTTGCACAGTTACATAAAGAAAATTAAACTGACTGCAACAAAATTTTGAATCTTACAGTAGGAGATTTACAATCTGTTAGTGAAAGTTCAGCTCTCACTGTTGATAATTGGCATGCCAGTAACCAGGCTTCTATGTCGCTGTCAGGTACAAAATGAGCATGCAAATTAAGCATGTTTCCATTAGTTGGTTTAGAACAAATAAACAAGGCTAAGCAGTGACCTCGGTCAGTGTTATAGGCTACCGACTGTTACCGGGAAATGTGATAAATAGGGTGGAAATTTGCTAACAGGAAACAAAAAAAGGAGAAAAAAAAAGAAGAAAAGCTTTTGAATAACTTTTTGCAGTTTGGAGCATTCTCTATGCCAGTCGGTGTTGAGCATGTTAATAAGTGGAAACTTTTGGTCACTTAGAGTTAAAGTGCAACTATGTAATAGATGCCTTTTGGGAAGAAACAGTTTTTTGTTAGCTTATTTGTTAATCTTTGGGGGGGTTTAAATTGCCATTTATGTGTAATTTTTCTGTTAAATACTCCTAACTGTAGACACACAACTCTTAGTGTGGTGATAATTTACTTTGGCAAGTTGCAATTGTGAAGATGGACAGAACATTTGTATATTGGTTCTATCTTGAACATTATCTAAAACAGTTAGGCCATTTTTTAACCAGTAAGCATTGACTTAAAAATAATGTAGGCATGGACCAGGTTTACCAAAGCTTTGTTTTCAAAACTGGTAAAACCGTATATCATGCTGTTCCTGGGGTTCAAACTAAATTTAACAAGCTGGCAGACACCTCCTGTTCTGAGAACTGTAGGTTACCATAATGTGGGATAGTTTTTCCTTCTCTAAAAAAAAAAACAACTAATTCAGCTGTTTTAGCTGAATTATTTGTTTTTTTTTTAAATTCTGAATTCAACTGTTCAGATGTTATCCCTGAACTTTATTAGCAGAACAACATTTTAAACTATAGTTAAGAAGCTGCAACATTAAAAGCAAAAAGGGGTAATACTCTACGTATCAAGATTAAACTACAATAAATAAATCGTATAGATAATATTAATACAAATGAAAAAAAAATCTATATTTTGTTTTAGCAGTAGTGGGAATGTTTCTTTTCTGTTTTAAATAAATTCAATTAGATTGCGTTAAAGAACTTTGATTTTTGTGTAAATACCACGAGACAGTGAAACATTTGTTTTCTTTCTCATTTCTTATGTTGTATGACTCATACCATCATATGGCTCCCTGGGTGCATGTTTCCTTTTAATCAACTTCTATTTTGCCATTTGTTTGGTGCTTATTTACAACCAACAAAAATTAGCATTTCTTACATAAAATATCTCATATCTCAAATAAAGTCAAGTAAAATTATATCTGCATGACTAGACTTTAAATAAGGGAACATAAAAAATGTGTGCTTTTTTTATAACTGCATGAACTAAACTTTAAATATCTAAGAAACATTCCAAGTCCATCTAGCTTTAGGTCATTATTAACACAGTGTTATTCCAGATAAAAGAGTTGAAGAGTCATCTGTAAGAACTAATAAAAAGAGGCTGCAGTCACATCAGACACTTTGATATTACACAACAAGATTTCTGTATGAGATTGGGGTGGCGATACTTACTATAGGGAACACACTCATACTGGACCTCTAAGTACTTGTAGGTGCCAGGGCATGGATCGGGAAAGACATCAGAGTCAGTGACAACCACACACTGCGTACGGTTGTTGCACCTAGGGGAAAAAAAAGATTGACCAGAGATTTCATCATGACTACCCACAGTAAGAGTACTCCGCATGAACAACATTAACAACGCAAAAGGAGGGAGCGCTTCATTGTACCAGCCTCAGTGACATTGATGAAATCCAGGGCTTGACTGTTACTTATGCATTCTAGTTTCAAACCTTGGCGAACGAGGAGGGAGAGGAATGAGAGCATTAAGGGGCGAGTAAATGAAGGCGATGGCATGAATGACAGAGCGAGAGAGCAGCTACAAGGCATGTTGGGAATTACTGTCTTCAGGATGCTATTGGAAGAGAGGACATTCATTAAAACACACGCGACAGGTGGTGGTGACATGCACTGGACTGGAATGGGTGGCCTCGAGTATAACAGAGCAGCTCCTCTGCATGTATGCCCAAACAAGACATGAATGTGTCAACTCCATGAAAGGTTATTTGCCTTCCAGCATGATATGGTGTCCCTCAGTGAAATAACAATATGATGTGTGAATTGCAAAGACATTGGGTATGTGTGTGTGTGCTAGCACATGTTTCTGGGTGTTAAAAAGAAGTTCAAGTCAAGTCGGCAGCAAGAGGGAAAAAAATAAAATAAAATAGAAGAACAGCAAAAGATCGAGTTCGTGTAAATACTGTATAGGGCGAAATTGGCTCCACTTCAATCGAGCTCTCTTCAGGCCCAGGGATTGAGAATGATGTCAGCAAGAGAGGCAAACAAGATGAAAACTGGCACCGAAAAAGAAACGTTTAACAATGTGCAGGCTTGAGATAAATATTTAAAAAAAATAAATAAATAAAAGTCAGAGGCAAAGATGCAAGTTGAACATATATCTGAACAGGGGACAACAATAACAGTAACAGGTTTAGGACAATTTATCACTGCAAAGTGCTGCACAGACAACAAAACAAAAATATGACAGATGAACTGAACTACCCATCTAAGACTAAGTTAATGAATTTTAAAAAGCAAGTAAGCACACATGTAAATCCAGCATGCAACTGCTCAGTAGTGCTCATGCAATTTCTTTGAAGCACTCTGTACTTCAAAGTTAATGCCATATAACTATTGCACCTTATTAAAACCATGCACAATTAACAAAGGATTTTTAGAAAGAGCCAGCTATGGTCTAAACTTCAGTTCCAATATATTGCCAGCTGTGCTTATAGAGAAGCAACTTTTGTAGCTCCAGCGTAGCAAATGTTCAAGAGAGCTGCCGCAAGGGAGAAAGGGTCACTGAATGAAAATGTGATCTGATTGACAGTGTGGGGCATGCTGGATCACCTCAAATACACCCAAAAATGTTCCACTTCATTCAGGGTAGAGAGATTTTAAAGTCAATAGCTGCAAGTGATAGGAAATAGGTTTTGAAATATTTGGAAACAGCATGGTCTCACTGAGTGATTAATAATTTCAATGTAGCAGACAGAATGGGTATAAATTCAGGTAGAGTGTCAATCAGAGGCAAAATGAAGCGTAATTGGGCAATAGATGATTGTTTGGTATATGTTGAAAAAGCATCAATAGGCAATAGTCAACCACGGCATTGTGATGGTTCAAGGTAAATTTGAAACAATGCTTTAGAACAGATGAAGAAACTTTCATCAGTTTTATATCCCTTTTTAGGCAATATTTTGGGTAATTGCTGACAGTGGCACATAAGAAGCAAACGACCTGCAAAACATGGAGAATTGGGTGATCACACCTGAACTGCATATTCACAAACAAGAGAAACCATTAGCTGATAGCACAACTAAAGATAGCATTTGCTTTACAGCTTCTCTATAGGTGCTAAACCAAAAGCTGAGTCTTTACTGTATTTGATCATCTGTATTCAAGCCATAAAGTACTTGATTAATCTAAACTAAACTGGATAATGCTCCACCATAGAGATTATTTTTATATTAATAAGACCTTATTTTATCTGTGAAAATGCAAAAAAGGGATGGATAATTTTCAATCCTAATTGTCTCTAAAAAGCACAATTCATGGGAAAGAAACATAATTTGAAAAATCTTTATTTGCTTACTTAGATTTACATAAAATATGTTTAAAACATTGTGAACATCATGCATAGTCTCAAGGGTTAAATGTTTCTGTGCATTCCTTTGGTGTTTTTTTTTTTTTAAATCTGTCATTAAGTATGTGCAACTAGGAAGCAGCTATTAGCTTTATCTCAACTAGCAGGAAATTTAAACTCCAGATAAATTATAGAGGTGGTGATAAATCAATAATAAAAAACACTGAATATTAATCTACAATTTTTACTGTGGTTGAATTTGTGCCACACTGCAGCTGACCTGCAGGACAAAAGAACACACAAAGGCACACACCTAATAAATATTCACCCAAGCTTCAGCTCCACTTCTGGTTTCTAGCGGCTCCGAAGGGAAGCATTTCTGGCAATTTATGAGTTCTTTGTTGTACTAAGCAGGTTGTGTTCAGCTGACTTGATGTGAGCAATGAAACCAAATCAAACTGTTTAGTTTGCAGGCCAGAAAACTATGGCTGTGAGTTAAAAGACAGGAAAAATGTTTTGTTAGATGATCATTCTCTGTTGGTTAACCAGTACAAGAGAACACCTATCTTATTACACCATTTGATCTTTGGTAAACATGAAATATTGATTTGTATATATGTAAGAACCAAAAAAGCTTTTTTCATCACTAAAAATTCTTTTTATGCAGGAACCCTTCACCGCAGCGTTTTCGTTCACAGTAATTTGGAGAAGCCGTCGTGTTTTAGGAGCAGGTGTTGTTGCTAAGGGTTCTGACGGTCTGTTTATAACGGCAGCAAATCCCAGCGTGTGATCTGCACTGAACAGTCTGACGACAGTCAAGTGTTTGAATTCCACTCGCTGTCTCTCAGAGAGCTGCACCTTTGACCAGATAAAAGATTCATTCTGGTAGTTTTAAAGGGTCAGAGAAGAGGTCGCGATTCAAATGAAGTAATGGAAGGCAGAGAGACGAAAAGTGTATTTAGATCATAATTTTTTACAAGTGAACAGTTTTTGCACCTGCTCTGGTCGAGAGACGGAAAGGTCAATTCCACAGTCCATTCACGACGTGTTTCTAAAGGAACCAGGACCTGAATATTAAGCAACGTGACCAGAGGTTGCGGCACTTTCTTTACAAAACTTTCAACTAAACATTCCTCTTGACGAAACTCTTTGATGTAGCTGTCGTGCAAAAATCAATCTATTTGATTCCTGTCTAGTAATTTTGTTGTGAGGGGGAGGGGGAAACAATTCTTGACGAATGCTCTCTGTCGCAATTTCCAGAAACTGCCAGTCTGAGATGCAGACCTCCAACTGTTTCCATCTACCCGCTCTTGTTTAATGTGTTTGTTTATCCGTCTGTGGGGCTGTTGCCTTTTGTTAATCCTGACAGTATTGACTGGCCCATTGTGATAGAGTTAAAATACCCACATTCTAGTTTGCTGCACACCAATGGAGCGCTGATTGGTCTTTGAAAGATTTGCGGCTGGTTTAACGTCGCCATTTATCACATCGCCTTTAATTACGATCAGGAGCCCTTTTCCTCTAATCTGAATCCTTAAGATTATTGTGGCAAAAGGTTCCTTTCAAAACCATTATTTCCTGGGAACCTGGATCAATATTCAGGTATGTGAAAAAAATAGGACACCCAAATAAATATTAAGTTGTTTATTAAGAAATGCCGAAATGTTGGTGTCTAATTGTATTTTCTTTATTTCTGGAAAAGAAAGAGATTAAACTGGAATTAAACAGCAAAAATGTCCTTGCTTTTACTCATTAAACAAAAGATAAGAATAAAAATGAGGAAAACTTTAGAACACACTATCTTCTAAAAGCTAGCCTTACCCCACTGGCTGAAAAACTTCAGAGATGCTTCTTGTAGACATTAATCTCAGCAAAGTTTGACCCACTCCTCACTTTCAACTGCAAGATGTTTGAAGAGTTTCTTGCATCTACAGTCTGTTTCAAGTCACCCCACAGCACCTCAATCAGTTCAAGATCTAGGCTTTGACTCAGAGCAGCATTTTTCATTTCAGCTAGTCCTTGACAGATTTTACCAGCATGTTTTGAGTCATTGTCATGTCACAGGGTCCAGTTCTGCTTCACCAACAACTGCTTTAGAGAGGGTCTCACATTTTCACCAGGCACCTTTTAAATCATGGTATAGAGCTCATGGTGGATTCTTTGAGCTTTCCTGGAATTCTATATTTAGATAGTGTCCTCTCTCCTGGCGTCCAAATAACTCAATATTACATTCATCTGTTCAAAGAACAACATTCAGGAAGTCCTTGTCTTTGTCTGGGCCATCCTTGGAAAATCTCAGTGTGGTTTTGATTTTAAGTTAAAGGATTCTTCTTTGCACACCTCCCATGAAAGTTAAACTTATGCAGTCTTTTTCTTTTTATGCAAGTATTTATTTTCATAGCAACAGCTGCAAAGGCCAGCTGCAGGTTCATTGATGACCTATAGCCAGAGACTTCTTTTGGCATCTTACAGTCCACTATCAGGGGGACTTTCTTAGATGGGACAAACCAGACCATGTTGGATGTTGTTCACTTGTAGATTATTTTCAATACAATGGAATAGCAAATTTGTAATTCATTTGAAGCCTTTTTTAAGTAAGACGCATAAGATGCAACAACATATTTCTGAATGTTTCAGACAGATCCTTCTATAATGCTCTCTCACTTCAACAGCCTCATCAGCCACACCAAACTAAATCTTTTTCAAAATACTAATTAACTTTTCTAACCATTCTAAGAAGGAATAAATGTAAGGGTGTTACTTATTTCTTACCAGAAATTATATTGCATTTTCAAGGTTTTAAAATGTGTTTTGCTCAATATTGTTGTCTTGTTAGGGGTATTACTTGAATTTGACATTAAATATCCATATGCTCAAATATGAAGTAAAAACATGGGCTGTTGTGGGGTGTTTTAATTTTCACCTGACTGTAGGTTTGAAGTAAATCCCCACCCCATGTGGGTCTTGACTTGTCAACAAAAGTGTTGCAGTTGTCAGTGAAAGCAAAAGGCCTGGAAAGCATCTGCAGGGTTATACTGTACAACTGTACTGGGACTGTGGTGTAGATTTAGAAAGACAGCAGGACCTGATGTATTCATGAAGCTCTTCTGTGGAGCTGCATCTCATGGGGGTAAACAGGAGAAAATGAGGCATGTAAAAATCCCAAAGGTCTGACATGGTGGGCGATGATGCTCAAAAGCCAGCTTTAAAGAGGCTGCGGGTTAAGACAGAGCGGCGCATTAGACAGTGAACAGTGGTCGTTACTGTTTATGAATAGCTCATCCAGTGCCCTTTAAAAACACACACACACCTCTAGGGGTAAGCAGCAGTCAAGCTGAAGTGTTGCTGTGCTGTCGTTTGACAATGAGGCGGCATCCTGTGAGAGGGTAACCATGATAAAAGGCATGATGATGGGGACCGCTCGCTACCTGAGGCAAAGCCACTTCAATGCACTACAAGTGTTTGAACAAAGCAAGCACAGTGTTCCAGATAGGGTATTAGGAGGGTGTTCATGTGACTGGCGGTCGCCTCCCTGAGCTACTCCGATTATGACTCAAACAGAAGCAACAACACGCAGCTGGTATGAAGAGCTCCATTGCATGGATGTCACTTCCTGCCTGTCAAGAATTAATCTGCGCAACACTTTTTAAAGATTTTAAATGTCATACACATAATTTGGCAAGAGACAGCGAAACCTGGAATTTGAAGGGTGTAAGATGGCGCCATTTTGCTTGAACACATTCAGCTGTCTGTACATATTAGCTTTCAGCGCATTGCATAGTGTTTTGTGCATGAAAAAGCTCTGCAGAGTCTAAAAGGCGCCAAGGACACACAACACACACTGGTCCTGATCTGCCTGAAATGTGAAGTTTGTAGTTCAGGCTTTTCTACTGTTGTTTAATAACATAATTGTGCAAGATATTTGAATATTGTATGCAAAAATGTTAGATAAGCATACCAAAAAAAGAGAGTTTTTTGCACCAAGACAAACCAGAGCAAAATAATTGAGGTCAAAAGCGCAAGTGAATTTTAATAGATAGTAATGCCAGGAAAAAAGTTAATGTATTCCAGTATTTAAATTCAAAAAGTAAAAATTATATATTATATTGATTCCTTATATGTACTGGGATGCATTTGAAATGTTTATTTCTGCTCATTTTGAGTAATATGACTTAAAAGTAATAAAAACACAAAATTCAAAAATGAATAATTTTATGTAAAAATTAATTAAAGATAATTTTCATACAAGAAATAGCATGACTTACAAAAGAAATAGCATGACTTACAAAAGAAATAGCATGACTTACACAGCATGACATAGCATGACTTACATGAAGATTTGCTGACTTTACAGGTTTTTAGCTAGCAGTGCCGTCCACCAACAAGCGGAAACATCATTTCTTAAAAATTTGACTGTTCACAGAGTGCTGTATGCAGTTTATTAGAAAAAGTAGAGTGAAAGGAAACAGAAAAATGTGCTTCATTCAGTACTTCAAGGACACTGACTAAAGTGTGTCATTATGAAAGTGAATAATGACATTTTAATGACATCATTCTGAAAAGAGTCAGTGACTGTTTGCTGGACAACTGCCATGTCAGCAGTTTTCTCCATAATTGTGCAGGCTGTGGCATGGCCATAACATAAAATATATAATGAATTATTTAAATTTCTTGGAAACTAAGTCAGAATTTTTATAAGTTATAAGTGATAATCATCAAAATTAAAAGAAATAAAGACTTGAAATTCATCACTCGGTGTAGAATGAATAATTATAATGTGAGCCTTGCTTTTGAATTGAATTACTGGATTAAATAAATTCTTAAATGAAATTTAGATTATTGAGATGCACTAGCAAAATAAGTAAAGATAATGACAATTAACAAAAGCATATCCGTTTGAAGAAGTACATGCCAAAATGTAACAAAATATTACAGCAATAAAGAGTTCAGCATACAGTGGAAATATTCCAAACAAAAAAAAAAAAAAAAAAAAAAAAAGAAGGCCATGCTTTTTCTGCCCAGCTCCTGGTTGTGTTTGTGAAATGGAATCCCTCCTCTCCCCCCAGTGTTTTACCTTTGCGATATAATCTTGTAGGCATCGGGGAGGTAACAGTTGACATTCTCCATCTGGAACGGGTCAGCATCGCAGATCTTGTCGTCAGTGCGGCCGTAGTTGGCTGTCTCGATCATGATGACATCACTCCCAGGGCAACGGAGATCAATCGCATATCCTTCACACGAGAGCTCTCTCCTGACCAACCCAAAAGGCAAGGCCGCACGGCTGAAGCCTGACGACGGAGGGAGAGAGAAACACACACAAAGACAAAGAAAGCGCATCACTAAATTAATAGGTTAAGGGATCACTGCGCCAGCACAATAAGACCGCTCATCATGCTGTAAAAATTTGTTGGCAAGCTCCGAATAGGCCACAGCAGTCCAATGTTTACCACAGTTTTAAATAGAGGGGCCATTACACGCAACCCAGGAATGGGGGAACGATGAAAAACAATTCATTTCTCCATTGCTCTGTGGTCAGGCCTGTCAAATTTCTAAATCATCTGAGATCAGTGGTAATCTAATAAATTCCTCAGCAGATATAAAGGCCAGAGTGCTTTGAGATGGTCTCCACCAACAGAGAGCATCCACCAACAGGACCAAATCTAGTTGAATTGAGAACAGCTTTATTATCATATAGACCCTTTAATTCATTTCTGTTATTTTGCTCTGTTTGATTTGAAAAGAACGACACAAAGAGAGGCAGAATCCCACCTGAATAAAGTGGGATTCTGAAAATTATGGGGGGCCAATCAGACAAGGCACAGTGTGAAGTCCACATAGGACAACTGACCAATGGATGAAGCAGAGTATAAAGGAGAATTGCCAAATAGCTCTATTTCTAAACTTTATAACATTTAAGAAGAAAATTATATAGTTTACTGATGTCTAAATCACTTTAGAGGAAATTACCCTACAGAAGGTGTCTCTGTTACGCACTGAAAAGTTTGGTCAAAACTGGAGCCATGCAAAATTTCAAAATATGTTATGTCTATCCCACACAATCAAACTGCATAAAATATGTACCTGAATTCTAGACTTGTTAGTATTTCACAGATTTGGGTCAATCTAACAGATTGAGATGAGAGCTGTTGTCCACAAGCTTTATCAGCAACCCCACAGATTTTCTGTCAAATTTATTCCAAACTACTGCTAGGTCTTTTCTAAAAACTTATATTTCTCCTGGTAAAGCATTGATTGTGATTTGTGCTTTGATTTAACATAGACCAGAAGGTTTTACATCACAGCTGAGTGGTATTTAGAACTACTCATAATGTCATCTGTCTTTAGAAAAAGTCTAGGTTTAACTGAAGAAAAGTAATCCTACAGCATGATAGTGCCTTTACCATGTCTTGAGATTATGACCAAAAGTCCAAGTTTGGTTTTGTAAGACCATAGCACGTTTCCTCAAAAGACGTTGGGAGATTTTGGCCATGTCAGAATGTTTTGAGGAAAGGATTTTGTTGCTCAACCCCAGTCTTCAGTCCAGACATATGGAGACTATGGAGATTGTTGTCACAGGAAGACCACTGCCAGGACTAACCAGAAGATCCTGCTAGTTCTTCAATGTTACTGCCAAGTTCCTGGCCCACTCTAAACCAGTTTTTCATCTTATATTTTTATCAGTTATGGAGAAACATCTTAGTAATGTCGCCAGCAATGTTCCATCTTTTCTTTATTTTCATTCAACCAAGAAGTGCCATTCTGACAGGAAATGAAAAAAGGGTTTCAGTTAAAGTTAAAGTTAAAGGTTCTTTAGTTTGTTAGGAAAAAATATCAAGTCAAAATAATTTGTACCACTCCTTAAAAATAATCAAAAGGAAAATTGCCAATGATATTTTGAAGATTTATCTTTGGTGACAAGCACCAAGTCTAGCCATCACTCTAACCTTTAGCTCCCTCTGCATATTCAAGTCTCAACTCTGGCTGGGCTACTCTAAAAAAGAAACATAATGTTAAAATATGTATTTAGCTCTAAATCTGCCCTGGGTATTAAAAATTAAGTTTTAATGTACATATAAGTAAAGTACAGCTGATTTTTTAATCAAAATTAATTAGATTTATTAAAATGATGACAGGCATGTGCACAAGAACAGATGCTGAATCTGAATCAACAAGTGCTTCCACAAAGTACTAGTTTAAGGGTTTGTACACGTTACATCCAAAAAGTCTGACATTTCAACACAGGCATATAGTCTTTTTATATCTACTGTAAGGAAGAAAAAGAAATCCATTAACTGCAGTTAAAGTGATCCAGTCAAAAAAACTAGAACTGTCACCAATTCTGAGAAAACAATTTGGTAAAATCTAAGCAGAACATGGAAATGTGCTCCATTAAAGACGAGCAAGTAGAGCTCTGCATGAACTGTCAATAATCGTCGTTGTTTTCAGCATCGGCAGGCCCCTGAGGGAGCAGCTACCATTTGTAATTTCTACATTGCTCTCTCCTAATTAGCCCTCCTTTCAGCCTGTTACCTTTTTCCTGCTCCCATTGGCTCCCGACCATTGTCATGTACCAACACTTACCACCCCGGGTAGACTTTACCCCCATGCTTTAATTATCCTCAGACTTTTGATAGTCAGGGTCCTGCGCAATTAGCATTGTTTGAACTGCTCAGAGCTGAAGTGATTCTGGCTCAAAATTCCTGTCCTTAAAAACCTGACCAACATGTCTGCAAGTCATTTCAGCTTTTCTGTGCCTAGCTCAGTCATAATGATAGTCTGTGTAAGCCTCCACACGCCACAGCAGCAAAAAGTAGAAAAATGGCATCTGTAAAACATTCACTCTTAAAAATATACCGAAAGAGTCATTCTATATTAGAAAAAAAGTTCTAGGCACACTAGGAGAAGTAGCAAGAGAACAAAATATGAAATTAATGGCAGATTTTCTCTGGCATTTGGCCTCTAGACATTTCATTATGAAACCATGATCCATCTAATAGCCAGTAAATTGTTCTTAGCTGGACTGTTTATCACCTCATTAGAAGAAATCAGTCCAGCCAAATCATAAGTGAAGGGCTGTGGGGTCACTCCATCTTTCCCAATAACCACGACAATTACCCAAACCTTTCAGAAAACCTGTCCAGAATGGTGGATGATAAAACCCAAAGAGAGGAGTTGGCGGCTTTACTGCAGAGACTAATGATCGTCCTGCCTGCCATTCCTCATGGACGGAGTGACGGGTTTATCACGGCAGCTATAGAGAACAGACGGAAATAATGTATCTTGTGGGGTTTTAAAATTCCAAGCAGAAAGACCGTCTTTCTGCAAAGAAAAAAAGAAAAAGACATCCTCACAGACACATGCGCCATCTGCCTTGTCTAAGTTTCTTTCTCCGGCTGTCCACCGCCGCCTCTGCCCATCTATCAGATCGCTATGGCATGATGGCAAGCTGCTGTCAGCAGAAGACTAGCAATTGATTAGGCTAGTGGCTGGCTGGACTCCACCCCCCACCTCTCTGGTATAGATCTTTTTGGTCATAGGCTAACACTACATCAATTAGGAGCACCTAGACTGTGCCGGCGGCCCAAACAACAAATCACCTTCTCTCCAAACTGCACATAGTCTTGGTCTCATTAATGCTTGTCTAGTAAACTTGTAACTAGGCACACAATGACAAATCTGAATAAAATACACCACTATACCATGTGTAAAGAAGACTTCTTTTCATTGTGTAGATGGGAAAAATCTAAATTCAAAGGAATATATTTTTGGTGGTTGAACAGGATGTCGCCTAAGATCTCAGGGTTTAGACAAAGCTCTGAAGCAAAAACCTTGTGACAACAAAGGTTTCTGGATGTGTCTATTCTATGTGCACTTCCTTGGTTTAAACGAGTTTTGCAAGATCTTGAGAAGGAGTGAAGGTTGTTTGTGTGCGGTGTGTTCTAGGGAGGCATGAAAAGCTTTTCATCTCACACTCTGTGCTTTGTTTGACTGATCAACTTTGCAGCAGTAGAAGATTGCAACAGAAGGCCACCAGCTGTAGGGAAAATGGTGTCAGGAAAACTGCAGAATGAAATTCATAACGCAAACCCTGTGTGGGTGTGAGTCGCAGAGTGGGTGATCTTGCTGTGTCACTGCCAATATTTAAGGTAAAATAAAATACATGGTCTACTGGACAAACGCTAAACATTGATGTTTTGTGCTCTTTTTCAGACTTAGTTGAATCTTTATCACTCTACTGGCTATATGTGGCAGACCACAAAAAGTTGTTGGTTTTAATAATTACTATGGCAAAATGCATTATTAAAATGTTAGTTCAATAGCAATTTCTAATGTGAAATTCCTATAAATTTGCATCCAGTTATCAAAAAAAAATAACTTCTTCAACTTATTCATTAAATTAAACCATTCAGAAGCTTCAACACAAACATAAGCAAAAAGCAATGAAAGTAAAGCGGAAAATTTAAATGACCAAACAACACCAATTCTTTGGCTACAATTACACTATTCCATATATTTTTTACATATTTTACCCCTCTGTTTTCAAAAAATATATATTGTTTCAGGGATGCCAATAAAATACCAACCTAAGTCATATTAGTTAGGCAGATTGCATGGTATCATTGTTGCTAACTTGCCAACTTTGTCAATATATTTAGGGACTTTCCAGTTCCCTTTAGCAACTTTTCTCAAAAAAGCTACTCATTGCAGTGTTACTGGCAACAACGCATGAAGCACCAGGTCGCAGCCTATTGTTGATGGTCGATAAATTTGTACAATCGCTCAACATTAGTCTCTACAAGCCTTGCACATGGCCCTGTCTGTATTCTTAAGGTTACTGTCCTGCTAGAGGATGAACCTACATGCAAGTCTCAAAACTTTAGCTGCCAGTTTTTTTTTGCCTTGTATTGAGCTCTGTCCATTTTCCCTCTGAACAAGCTTTCATATAGTGTTGATGTATGGCATCCACAAACAAGACCATATTTCTATTCAATTTTATTTAAGGATATAAATGTAAAGGGCCGGGGTGGGTACAATAGTCAACATTTATAAGACTGGCTCTACATCAACATGTTTTTCCTCAAGTAAAGGTAAAAAGAAGCAATCCAATAATTTACTACACAGAACAAGCTTGATCTCCTTGTAAATATTTCCTACAGTGAAAACTGTTTTTTTGCATAATTTTTTTCTACATTAATGTCACTGGAATAACTATCAATTTCTTAAATAAAAGTATGTATCCAAACAATTTTATCTATTAACTTAAGCTGATTTTTTATTATTATTGTTTGCTCCCACTGAAAAATCAAAGTTTTACAGTTAAAAACAGATACTGCAATGCAGATGTATATTTACAAATATTCTTCAGCCTGTGCTTTATGCTATGTCATAGCTTTAGATACTGTTTTTACATACAGAGGTTGTGATAACAATGACCATAATTTTCCTGTTGAAAAAAATCATGATATATTTTTGCCAAATAAAATGCCTAGTATCATATTCGATTAAGACCACCCAGACATATTGCAATGGAAGCCACTTTGACAAAGTGATAATTGGCTCTGATCCCCATTCCTGCCCTTGCTGACATCAGGCCTAATCATGCATTCCGTCAGTGAGTGGCTGCACAGAAAAGTAGCTTTTCAGATTTCTCCTCCTGACCTGCCTGCTAAGCCATCTATTGAGCTCAAGAGAGCAAAGCAAGATCAGTACTGCTGCTCAATCTGTTGCATTCTGGGAGCTTTATTTCTTTTTTCTTTTTTCCTCCAGCTGACAGCCTATAATTCACTGGCGACAATCCCTCTCATAATACATATTTTGTTTTCTATCAACACCCTTGAAATTGGAAGTGGCACTGTGGCTCAGATGGGTGCATCTGAAACCCTCTGCAATTATACCCTCATGTGACATAAGAAAAAAAAATCTATGAAGATTATATGAGAACATGATGTCGTTTTCGTGCTGCGATATTGCCGTCTGCCAACTGCAAGTGGCGGACCATAACACACATGCTCAGGTTCATCTTGGCTGCTCTGCACGCAAGCTCTCAAGTCTGCAGTCATGACCAACCTTTGACCGCTCAAACTACACACCATCAGGCAGTGGGAGACAAAAAAAGACTGGAGGAATGTTTAACTTAAAAAAAAAAAAAACTGGGCCATTTTTGGAGGGTAGGAGAGAATGACAAGACCTGGCACAGACAGAGAGCAAAGGCACTAGTTGATGCTTGTCATCTCCCATTAAGGTTTCTTTGATTGGCCTTTGTGGTCCTGGAAACGGCAAACAGCTGCATGCAAATGGCTCCGTTTCCTTGAGGCTGGCCCCTATTGTTCTGGGTTTCAGTTTGACAGGGACGCTTTCTTCTGCAGCATAAAGGAGGGTGTAGCCTTTAGTCAAATAAGAGTGCCCCCACCACGGTCGCAGCAGGAGTACTTCAAGATTGTTTGTCATTTTATGTTGTTTTATTCCCGGTGCTACTGGTAGGCAACATCTTGAAAAGAAAGAGAAGATCTTAGAGTCAAGTTTTTCCCCCAAAAGTGAGAGATGCCTCCATAATCCAATATCCAGAGGGAATGAGAAGGATTTACTTCAGTGGAGTTAGGCTTTTCAAAAGAAATTTATAAAACAAGCATAGAAGATTAAAAACACTAATTTTTTCAACTAGCCTGAGTGAACCTGTATGAAAACACCACACAAAATACTCCCTAATTGGTAAGGCAGTTAACAATCCTGCCCAAAATGTTAGAAAATGTTCCACATGACCATTCATCAGATGTGAGAGGCACACATAAGAAAGGTGGGAGATTAGAACGGAGATCTGGGGATTCACAACGTAACACCTGCTTTTCGAATACAGATGACACCCAAAGAAGCCTTCCATATCCCTCCGCAGCTCACATTTCAGTCTAACTGTCGAAACACGGCGAAACACTGAAAATCAAGTTGGACACATTGCACCGTTTCCCATGACACTTTAGTGCCTGCTCTGGTCCACCTTGCTGGGAATTGTTTCTAAAGACAGTGTCAGACAAGACCACAAACCCCAGGGCTACACCCGCCCTTCCCAGATTGCTGCCATCAGACACTCTTGATTCCCATATAAGAATTCAAAAATAGAAACCAGCACTAAAGAAGGCACTGCTTCCATGGCCAGATGAAGCGTTCCGTGTCGTATCCCTTTTCTCTACATAAATTAAGCCATTGCAGGTTCAAGTTGCAAAGCCGCAACTCGTACCACTGCCCTTTGCCCCAATGTATTCTCTAAATGTTGTCTTAAATCAGAAATGCAGCACGGGAGTATAGAATATCAGATTAAATGTTGACACATGTCCCAATGAAGGGGTCTAAGGAGAAGAATTTGTCATATTGCTAAGGTTAAAGGACCCTAATGCTGCCTCTAGACTCCTCAGGCAGGCCATTTTATTAAAACCTAGATACTATCACACCATATAGAGGTATTTCATTGTTTCTGAAAGATAAAACCAGGTATATTAGGACTGCCTGTGGAAGTCTGTATATCACCACAATGATGCTCAGTACAAAATATTAAGTAGGTTTGGACATAAATTTGGATTCTGACAGTTGTTGAATAGTGAATTCACTGGTTTTGTTTAAAACATAATAAAACGTAGTAGATAATGACCAACCATAATCTAAAGTATTGTTAAAGGTTCATGATGCAGTGAGGTGAAGGGAAAGTAAACCATGCACGAAAAGAGAAGGGATTGGAATAGAGTTGATTTCTTTGAGTTTTCTGTAACACACTGTGGGAGTGGCACATTAGTAGACTTTGCTGCTCATTTAGACAAATCACTCCATTTGTTTCCGGACCATGGTGTCCTTCTAAAAGGTTAGTATGCCACTCTTTACTATTCCCACAGAACTGGGCAATACAAAAGTTTGATACATTTTGTAAATTAGCATTAACCTTTAACTGTTTAGCAGAGTTTTCCGTGTTATCAACAGTATTTTGAAGATGGAAGGTCACTTCTTTGCCATTATCCTAATCTTTAATTTTAGATTGCCAAAATCAAACACACGGTGACTACTGCTAGATTTAAGTGCAGGCTTTGACTTGGCCACCCCAAGACATTAGTATTATTTCTAGCCCAGCAGAAACATGTTGGTAAAATAAAAAGATTTTTTTTACACCTAAACTTTCCAGAGGTAAAGCTTTTCTGTGAATAAGAGGTAAAAAATAGTAAGAAATAACTCATTCTCGTCCATCAGCATTTTAAGACATATGTTAATTTTATACTTTCTTAATTATTTCATCTTTGTTTTGTGAAGAATGAAACAGTTGCAGCTTTGTTGCACGTTGCAGCTTGTGTTTTCTAATTTAGAAAACAAACGCAGCTGTTTCTCAGAAAACCCAGACACTCGTTTTTGTTGAAAATCTCCAAATTAGTGTTGAAGCCAGCAATCAATACGCCAAAACATTACGGACTTACATGGTTTAAAGTTAACAAAAATTACGTTAGTGGTTAAGCCACTGAACAAAAATAAGCAGGTTGGTCCAATGATATGATTTGTTTAATCCAGAGAAGAAAATTACATTTTATATTTTTAAGAGGCTTATGACCCTTCCCCTTTAATCTTTTTATTCCTGTGGGCTTGGAGAGCCAATAAAAAAGAAAAACCTGAAGAAAAAAAGCTTCATTTAAGCTATGTCAGTTAAAAGAAGATAAAATGTCAAGCACAGTATCTAGTTTATAAACTGACTTTGAGATGTATGGGTCTTTCAGAGATGACAAGTGGGCGTGTTCCATCAGAACACGCATAGCATTAGCACCACTATTTTCAAAATATACCCCAGATGAATATAGGATAGTGCATTTCAATGATACCAAATTATTTGACAGTCGGTTATATTCTGCATCGTATATTTGCAAATAAATTTAACAAGTAGAGTTGAACAATGTATCGGATCACAATTTCAGTATTTGCAGCATTCCGCATCCACACATGGTTTATTAATAGACAGCTTCGGGTTAGATGCCTTGCCCAGAAGCACATCAACATGTGACTTTAGGACACCAGAACTGAACCTACAGCCCTCCAACTACAAACTCGTTACTCGACTTTACTGAGCCGCAGAGGTTCCAAGTGTATGCTTTGCAACAAATGATGCACAGAGAACATGGTGGGTTACTTAGCCTCTCCAGAACATCCAGCTCATATGCAGGCCCTTGCAGATAAGAATTTCTTGCAGAACTTGCAGGCTGTAATGACTTAATTTGGTCACAATAATTAAGATTTATCCTCCCTATCTCTGACCCTCTGGGTGAACATCAGAAGATAGACGAAGCTTCATTACATTACTAATACATGTAGGCCTCTAAATTCAAGAGGGCCATGACAGGAATAATTTTGGTGAGGATGTAGTAAACTATAATGTTTGGCCCGTTTCCCCAGTACATTAGTCTGATTAAAGTAAAATATAATCTTTCATAATTTACTGAGAAAACATCCCTTCCACACTGATACAAATATCTATTACAAAGGATAGATATTTAGAAGAAGGTAGTGTTCAGCTTAGAACATGAAAAACCTCCAATGTCCTCCTGGGAGAGCGGCGCTTTGACAGAATTAGTTCATTGCTTGTTCAATATCCAACATATTGTTGCATCTCTTCAGGGAAGTTGATGAAACACACAGAAAGAGGTAAGTTAGACTAACCCTCCGGAGTGCAGCAAGGTTATAGTTTTGTGGGTTTGATCTGCCCTGAGTGATGCCTAAGCCCCCTTGAAGCCCACACTTTACCCTTGCACTTAAACCCCAGCTGGATTTTCCACGCTAGGAACGTCTGTGGGTAAGTCAGGTGCCTTCCCGGAGGATAGAGAGAGAGAAAGAAGAGGATGAAGCAGAAAGAAAAGAGAAGTGGTGTTGGTGGGAGTAAGTTAGTCTCCATCACATGCTCCTGTCTCTGTTTTTGTTTGCAGGGGCAGAGTTCCCCTTAACGAACCCCCACCTCCGTTCACCCAGTCCTGCATGTATGGAGCTGAGACAGGGTGTAAGGAGAAGCTGCAACTGGAACACGGATTACATGAATAATGAGGCTGAGACCACAATGATGACTAGAGATCAGGCTTTAGCTGAGAATAAATGGTCAATTCAGTTTAATCATGGTTCCTGAAACTGTCACACTATCACTCCTACAGGACTGGCTTGTTTCTTGATATCACAAACTAATTCACTTGAGACTGAAAGGTATTTTATGCAGGTTTCCCTTTTGTGAGTTTGCGCTTAATTTGTTTTTATCCAAACATAAGACTGTTTTTTTGGCTGCACATGCAAAAAAAATATTTTTCATGCCTTTGTTATTAGACCATATGTTTTTCATCGAATGCATGTTTCCTTTTGCATTAAATTGCAACTTTTAATGCAATTAAGGCAGAGTCTGTGCTGACTTAGATTAATGGGCTGATTTTTATCAGCAATCTCTTCAAGAGACATCCTGAGTTTCCTACTAACTGTGCTCATCCTGCAGGAGTCTCTTTTCTAGAATGCCGACTCTGCAGCAACCTAATTTAAAAAATGTGTTGGTCACATCAGCGTGTGCTTGCACTCTGTCCTCTTTTAGGACATTTAAGCTGGTACTTGCACAATCTCAATGAAAGCAAGCACCCACAGTTTCAAAATACACAGGACCGACTGGAAAAAATTAACATAAAAAATTATTATAACCTACATCCCCCTCATCTTTGACAATTTCTAAATAACAAATGCAACTTATAAAACTTACATAACACGTAACAAGTTCGACACGCTGATAACGTGATGTAATTCCTCATTGTTTTTCATAAAGACAGATTGATCTGGGTTAATTAAGCAGTTCAGCTAATTATTTTTTATATTCATAGATCTCAATGGGAAGACCATCAGGCCTGTGACCTTGCCTTCCTACGTATTGGCAGTAGAGTCAGCATTCTCTATGGAATCTAATTCTTTATCCATATTATCTTTAGAATTGTAAGAATAGAAGTTTGGATTGTGCTTCCAAATTTCCAGGGGATTCAGATACATACAATAGTTTGTAGTAAAGTAACTAGGTGACTTTTGAAGAGAACTGGTTGGACTTAACTTAGAGGTAGCAGAGTATAGGGGGCTGAATTAAAATGTCCACCACACTTCAGATTTTGACTCATCAAAAAAAAAAAAAAAACTTCACAATTTTGCTTTATTTTGTCTCGGTGTTTCACATTAAACCATATTAAAAGACTTTACAGTAGTAATGCAATGAAAAGTTAAAGGGGTATAGAAATCCTTTGCAATATACTGCCCACTACCTGACTTTGTGGACCTATGCACAACACTGTTGGGAGTCTTAGAGAACTTCAGAAAGTCGATGAAAAAAAAAAAAAAACACACATTCCTTGGCAATAACCCCCTGCTATCTCTGCAACGCTGACCACTTTGATTGACTTGAGCGTGATGACCTTGCCCCATTCCCTTCCACCAGCATTCCGGTCAATGCGAGCAAAAAACAGCAGTGCTGATAACAGATGCCCAGATGGGGAGATCTAGATGACAGACAGCTTCCTGCTCCTCATCTTCGATGAGACCATTGTGCCGTGCACACTCAATGAGGATATATGCTGCAAGAGGTCAATACTGATAGTGTAAGGCAAACAAAAACGTTCTTTGTGAGTGGCTGTTTCGCCGACTTTTTCTCTGCCTCTGTAGTTATTCAATTTCCTGCACAGCAAGAGAAGGCCTCCTTATCTGGGACTGTTTATACCTGCAAATCGGCTGGTGGCCTTTTGTTTGCAGGTGACCTGCCCTCAGGTGACATTTAATTCCTAGACAAAAAAATGTGTGGTCATGCTCTATGGCACAGACTCAGCTCTGAGGAGATTAGTAAAACAGTGACTGCAACAGAGGCACATTCATGGGCTGTACTGAGAGCAGACCTAACACACATCATTACACTGACTCACATCATATATGACTGTCTGCCATACAAGAGCAAAGGCAAAAAGAAACCAGAGCTGGCTGTGGAGCCAGTTTTGTCCTCCTTTTTTGTTTCTTTTTTTTTTTTTTTTACTTACTAGTCCCTCTGCCTCAGCCTCTGCAAACAAAGAAACATGTCACAAAAAGCCAAAGTTGTCAAATCCACAATGCTTTTTATTGATTGCCATATTTTTCTACTGTCAACATCCGTTTTAACTCCATCGCTTGCGGTGGAAAACACAACCATCAGTAGAAAATGTGAAATGTGAGCAGTTATGACATTTTTGATTCAGAGCGGCAACGACAGGTAGAGACAAATGCATCATTTTGGAACAATTTTCACACAGAGTAAATAGAACTGTAGTCTCCTTTTATTCCCCTTCCTCACGACGAGCCGCTTTTTTTTGTCCAAACGGCAGACACACTTTATGTGTCTACTCGTCTTGACAAATTACTGTTCCAACTCTGTCAGGATTAAAAACAAAGCAGTTGAAGAGGTAGTGCTTAAAAAGATCCTGCTGAAGGTATTCAGAGCACCAACTGGCTTTGATTGCTTTTACACAAAAGTGTTTTATGGTATACGTTTTGTTGTTGCTTGTTTGTTTAGCTGTTGTGCTTTAGATTAGTTATGACGTGCCTTTAAGCTATTTAAAATTTCTGTGAACATTAAAAATTGCAATAAAACCGAGAGGTTTTTGTTGGCTCCGTAAATGCTTTTGTCTCTATTTCAAAAGGTGATTTCTACTGTTGGAAAACACATCCCAAGACACCATGAAAGGCGAGAAGATTCCTGCATCTTTTTATATTGTTATTGAACCCCTACTGTTTCCCTTCAAGATTAAATGCTATACTTTGTTATGACAGCTGAGCCCTGTTCAAAACAACGCCTTGCAGCGAGCAAAGTTTCAAATCCGAGGCAAGCTACTTCACGGCTTTGAGCCGGACTCATCCATTACTTGAATGAGGCAGCCTGGAGAAAGGGAGAAAAAAAAAGAAATTCTTAGACAGCATTTAAGAAAGGAAAGAGCGAGGCGGGCATGTGGTCCACTGTTTATGCAACTTGTTGCCATAAGAGGCGTGAGTGGAGTTGCTCTCAGATACTGCTAGCAAATGAAGATTTAGGGCACGCTTTGCAAATAGAATGAAACTGCCAGACAACTTGTGCGTCTCTGAGCCCATTAAATTAAGCGCTTGTTCATCAGCTCGCCATATAACTGACTTTTACAATCCTGTCTTAAACACACAATAACAGCTAAGCCTCTCCTCACGTTTGGGGAAAGAGTTACACACCAACACTCAAGTGCTGGATGGAAACGTCTCTCTTTGCTTTCGCTTTGACCAAAAAACGCACTCAGGAAATGGCTGTTGCAATAAATCTAGGATGAACCCATTGAGGCTGATATTGTATTTCATTTCCTCAGAGTGAAACCCTGATCCTGGACATTCGCGTGGGTCTGGCTCATTTCAATTTCATGTTCTCCTATGGTTCCAAACTTTCCAGGATATTATTAAAATAATAAAGGGCGATGTCATGCAGAAATATATCTGGTGAGGTTTGCAGAAGCCTGCAATGCTGCTGCATCAGGCAGGAATACAGACAAAATGCAGTGCCTTATAAAAGCATTGAATTTTTTCACATTCTACCAGATTACAACCACAAAAACAAGAGAGAATAGTCCATAATTATTAAGTGGAACAAAGTAGTGACATACTTCTCTAAAAAATCTTTCCTAATAAAAATCTGAAACTGTGGAATGAATTTGTATTTAGTCATCACGAATTTACTTTGTAGAACCATCTCAAAGTCTTTAGGGGTATAATTATTCCAGTTTTGCATATATATGAAGAGACTGAAATTTGTGTCCATTGTTCTTTGCAAACAAAGCTCAAGCTCAGTCAGAGTAGCGTTTAGCTTCGACTGGATTTAGGTCTTCGACTAAGCCTTTTTAATGCATAAATAAGCTTTTCACTACACCATTACATAGTAGCTCTGGTTGTATAATTTAGAGTCTTGTTGTAAGGCGAACCTCACCTTTCCCGTAAGTCCTTTAACAGGTTTTCTTCCAGAATTAATGAGTAATTAGCTCACCCCATTTTCCCATCAACAGATCAGCTTTCCTGTCCCTGCCGAAAAAAGAAATGCCACAACATAAAACTGTCACCACATTTCATGCTGAAGCTGGTATTTTGGAGATGACAATCAGCGTTTGTTCATCACTCCAGATACATTTGTGGCTGCTTTTTAGTTTTAATAAAAGGTAAAAAAAAAATTAAAAAATATATAAAATCGCCATGGGTTTGTTGGAGAGCCAATGCACAAATGAATCTTGAAGTGTGGCATAGCAAAAAAAATAATTAAAACTAAAAATGAGTTTAGTTAAAAAGACTTAAACAAGCTTGGCACAAGCATGGGACTGAACTGAACTGAATCGAATAGAGCAAAACAGAACACATAATCCAGTGGTGAACAAAGAAAATCCAGGAACTTAAATAGAGAGAGAAACAGTAGGATGATATAACTAAGATGGGGCAACACAGGTGAGTTCAATGGGCTTAATTACAGGGACACAGAAACTGAAATGAGACAAAATGGGAATTGGAACCAAAAGGATAAACAGGCCTGACAGGAATCTAAGATAATCAATACAAATACACAAGACGAGTAACACCAAGAAACTAAACATAAGGAAACATAGTGACACCTTCTAGACAGTGACAGCAAACATAAATAGCACTAATGAAACTAATGAGGATGATAAATAAAAAGAAAACCAAAACACTATGACACCATGTGTTTTGGTAATGTAAAAGAAAAATTAAAAACAATCCAGGCTTCAGAATAAACTATGAAATTAGGCATTTGGTCTGACTGAACCTGACTGGCAAGAAATATAAGGAACTGAACAGAATGTGATAGGACTAACCCAAATAAAACAGAAAGGGAATAATCTAACACACTAATGGGGACAACCTAGAAAAACTATCCAGAGAAGAAAACCCTGGAGAAAACTGAAAACAGACCTCCCAGGAAAAGCAAATATTGCAAAAACTATTAAACATAAATAACCCGTAATAAAAACCATAAGTCAAAAACCCAAACACCCAAGAATCATGAAAAATGTTCCTTTTCTAAGATTGTGTCATGTGAGATGTGTAGCTGCAGCTCCTATAGAGATGCAATGAGCTTCTTGCTTGCTTTTCTGATTACTACTCTTCTTGATTGATTGTTCATGTGCAATGGCATCTCTGCCGTGTTCTTTGGTCTTCATGATACTATTTGTTCACAAACGTTCTCTTACAAACCTTACAGGATTTCAGAGTGCAGCTGTCTTTATACTCAGGTTAAGTTACAGGATTCTATTTTCTGATTTGGGTTTTATACAGGGTAATAAAGAAAAAGGGGATGATTCCAAATACAGACCACGCTTTTCAGACTCAAAATGTAGTAAAGTAGAAATTGAGGTTCTTTTTTTCCTCCCACTGAATAAGGAAAAAAAGAACCTTATCTCCTGGTTTGTCACACATAAACCTAATAAAATGCAATGAAGTTTATCAATGTATCATGATAAAAATTTATTTTCCATATGCTCCACTTTTTGCTGCTGTATCACATTAAAACTCTACTAAACATTACTAAATATTTAAATGCATTTAAGTTTGTGGCGTGAGTGTTAAGAATACTTGTGCAAGACACTGTACTCTATCAGTGATTAGTTTAAAAAAATTTCAACTAATCACCATTTCTCCATCTCCATGTGTCTTCCAAGCAGCAGGAAAGTCCATCCAGTCCAGATGATGAACCCCTGCCCTTACTTCTTGAAATACTTCCAGTTGGGCAGAATTTCAATGAAGCACTGATATATCACATTTTTCCTTCCTCTACGCTTGTTCTCACCACACAGATTGACCAGTCATCTGTGAATCTCCCACGGTTTAGCAGATAATTCATGATCGCCCTTCCATGGACCCGCAGCATTCAATATGAATCATAAAACGGCAAGCCAAGCATATCAATGGATGACAGACTGGTTGTGTATGGCCCGGGGCCAGAGAGAAGTTGGAGCACAATGGCCTCCCCCCTTAGCTCTGTCAAGCCCAAGACTGGAAATACCAGTGTGGCACGAGGGAGGGCCCTCCGTCAGCACAATGTATGGCACCGCTTGACACAAATGTTGTGCCGAGACGTAGCGTTAACCTTCGCGACCTTTTGGGGGAGAAACACAAGCATTCTGGTGTGTTCAGCAGAGGGGTCTCTCCCTATCAACAAAAAACTGCTCAGTGAGAGGCGTATAGTGTGTTATCCAGAGCAGCAGGGGCTCAAAAGTGGCAGAAATGATGTTGTGAAACAGCTCCTCAGAAATAAAGTGCCTCATTTTTTGAACATGTTTGTTTTTTTCTACACATTTTATCATTCAAAAAAAAAATTACAGCTGAAAGTATTTTCCCTACACTTTATTTGTACTGGAACAACTTCTCAAGACCTTGGCAAACACTCCTCAACTTTGATCCTTATTTCTATAGATGTATAACACCTATAGAAAGCCACTTCATTTTTTGCAGCAGATCTTTGTGCAGTTTTGCGAAAGAAGCTCACTTTAGACCATTTTATAATAAAACACAGACAAGTGTTGACATTTTATGACACAACCCATCCCAAACTCGTCTTTCTTTCCTTTAATGACTCAGATAGCAGCTCGTGTTCAGCTGCAGCAGATAAACCGCTCTACACTTGCTCCCCCTTTGTGGCTTTGAATGAGGTCGTCGTCTTTAATATCTAAAGTCAGGAGCACCATAGCGATCTGAGAGATATACAACAGTTTCCAATACCTGCATGACTTACTTCCCTCTGGTAGAAGCATCGTTTTATAGACTGGTTATAAAATGCTACAAGGAAGTGAGGGGAAAGAACTACAAATCAGGCAGGCAAGGAACAAGACATATGATGCCTTGTAAAAGTATTCATACCCTTTTGTCAAGTTTCTATTCCAAACTTTAATGTATTTTATTAGGATTTTAATAAAATCCCAATTCAGTCAGAGTATCAATTATATTTAGTGCTAAACTTGGACTGGGCCATTTCAACATACAATTATGCCTTGGTCTAAACCATTTACTTTTACTCTTGTATATGCATCGAGCATGCTGATTAAATTTGATCAGTTTTCCTGTGAATGATGAAAAGCATCCCACAACATGATCCTGCCACTGCCATGTTTTACCATGGGGATGGTGTGTTCAGAGTGAAAAGTAACTGTTTCTCTCCACACAAAGTTCAGTTATTGTCTCATCCGAGACAATAACTGAAATTGGGCTAGATTTTTTTAGGGGTATTGATGTAAAGGGGCATGGATACAAACATAAAGCCTTCGGTTTGAGATTTTTAATTATAAAAGATCTTAAGAAATTGTGTATTCACTCAAAATTATGCAGTACTTTGTGTGAGCCTATAGTTCCAATAAAAATACATTGTAATTTGTGGTCGCATGTAGCCAAATGTGGTTGCATATGAAGAGATTAGAAACAACAAGGTTTAATTAAGATTGCGTTTAAATAGCATTTTAATGAAATCAGTCACAAATAATTCCATCAGTCATTGCAATTTCATCTATTTATCTTGAGTAATTACCTCCCACACAGTAGTTTTCGCTTCTTAATCTTCCATAAAAGGACAGGATTATGATTTCCATCCCACCCACATAAGATCCTAAATTGTTTTTTACTATTTTAAAGTTCAAATTTCCTTACCTTCTCACCTGAAGCGTATAAATCCACTAAGTTTAGATTTTATTTATTTTTTTTTTAGTTTCTGTGTAGATTCCTGTGGGGCTATACTGGCTTATTTTGCTGCTCAGTTCCCCAGTAAGTGTGTGTGCAACACAGCCACTAACTGTGCATGTTTACTGAACAAGAAGTATAAGGTACATGCATCTCTACTACTCTGCTTGTTAGCTCCCTGCTTGCTGCAGAGAAAACAATATTACGGAACCATTGACTGTGCGTCCAAACAATGAGTTGAAGCTTGTTGTGAAGCTCTGCAATGCTAAAAGAGCTGCAGATCTTGAGTACTGAGTATCCTAATGTGTAAAATATTCATACGACACACTGTTAGTATAAATATATGAAGGACTGCCAGTTCAAGTTTTAGACTGGATTTGCTGAGAATAATAACAAAACCTAATTTGAAATATACTGCAATTTGATGAAATATCCCAAACTAGAAAAAGTCTGTTAGAAAAAAAGTCAAGTTATTTTTTAAGATTAATTTGTGTATTTGTGTTTATGTTTTCATTAAAAAGGTCAGTTTTCAGTTAATTTAACAATTTCTCAAATCTTGATAAGCTCGTTAGTGCAATGGTGTGTTTCCACTCATAATTATTAAACCCCTGGTGAGGAAAATTTCTGAGGTTTATTTCTGTCCTCCTCAAACCTTGTCCCAGCAATCAGCACCCATAGGCTCCTCTAAGCAGCTGCCAAGCACTCCGATAATTAAAATAATTGATGCCCATAAAGCAGTAGATGATAGTGAAGTCGTGCTCAGGTAGCCATTTCCTTGGTCTGAGATCTAATTAAGGACGGTGGTTAACAGGAGCAGTGGAGGTGTGGAGTTGAGATGTTAAAAAAAAAAAAAAAAAGATGCCAGACAATGAAATTAAAATTCTTGTTTGACTGCTGAAGACCTACTGGAACATTTAGATTGAGCAGTGAGATACAAGCAACAGCTGCACAAACATAGCCTCAAAACAAATACAAACAGAAGAGAAGCGTTCTTTCATCCCGATCATAAACTTCATTATTGAAGATTTACAGATGAATATTCTCACAAGGCTGATTTATTTTGTAAAGAAGTCATGCAGGGTGACAGGAGGAAAATAAAATGTTTGAAGACAAAAGTCAGCAGGATTTTTTGAAAACATCGTTAACCACAACAGGGCATTAATCATGGAGTCGGCTTGTGTGGAAGTGACGGGCACTGATGATGTTTCATCAGACCTTAATGCAATAATAAAAATAAAAAAAAATCTGGTTTTCTAAAAAAAATATTTAAAAACTTGAATGCTGAGGTTTTAGGGTACATGTACAGCTTACAAAAAGTACAGCAATGAGAAAAAACTTCTGCCTAAACTTACCATCTCTAAAACCTGTGACTACTCTAAAACCATTTTTGACCATTCAAAGGTGGACTTCTTAGTTCTTTGGATCATTGCCCTGCTGTACAACTGAAGAAGGCTTGAGTTTAAGATAGCAAACCAATGATTGGATATTCTACTTCAAAACTTTTTGAGTTGCACAAAATTGCAGGAACCATCCATTCATGGATGGATGATCCTGAAACAGCAAAGCAGCTCCAGACCCCCACACATGACCACTGCCATGTTTGACTGTCAATATGATGTTCTTCTCTTGAAATCCTGCCTAAGAATAAAGCCAGATATAACACAATGAACACCTTCCAAAACCTTCCACCTTTGTTTTATTACTTTTCCTGAATAAATAAAGTCTTGATTTAAAAACTAACTTTTGTTTGTACTTAGATTAAAAGTCTAAAACCTCTATGTGTAACAGAGAAGATAAGACAGTAGAAATTTGTAAGGGGCAAACACTTTTTAAATCTACATTAACTGCCATGACAAAAGATTTGAAATTTAAACTACGAACCAAAGAACCCCACGCCAAACTAACGCAGGAACAACTGGTGACAATGACTTTCAGAAGTTCAAGGACTCACTTTTAGAGTTTGTTTCAGGTTTACAACAATACTGCTGAGGCATTATTGAGCCAATATAGCAAGCCCGATATTCATATAACACCATGCTTATGGCAAGCTACATTTGTTTTAATTCTACATCTCTCATATCAGGAATAATTCCCACCTACTAATTCATAGATTGGCATACCATCAATTAAACACCACCATTCACCACCAAACACTAAATAAAACCCTTAGTTTCTTTGACTATGGAAAAAGTTTTTTTATTTTATTCTTTAATGTAAGTAAAATAATCATAATTAAAATAGGACACATTGTTATTTTGTTATTAAGATAGCTGTTAGTTTTGCATTTAAAGCATTTTATTTGATGTGCACTTCCCAGCTCAGACTGGATGGCCTTTTTTTAAATACTTTTGCCTTGCTGTACATAGACATCTAACTTAAGAGCATCATCTTTACAAAGATGGTTTATTTTACTGTACCAGTTTTTTTGATGGGTTTATTTTCTGCCTAGACCACAGCTACTTTCTGTGCAAAACATGACTTATATATGCACTTCTACTTAACATGGATGTCCTTCCAAAATAGGTTAGATATTTTTAAAAAGCCATATTCCACAATGAAGCTATAAGGGTACAAGATGAATTCTGAAGCCCACTCATTCTGCACAGCCAAAGAGTCTGTCTGTAGGCAGACCTAAAAAAAAATAAATAAATAAAAACCCATGCATGTATTTTGGCTCAAAAGGAAGACTGAGTAAAAACTGGAGAAAGAAAAAAATGAAAAAAAGTTGGCTGGTAACAAAAATCTGTTATAAGCCATCAACAAGTTACCAGTGATCTACCAGACTGTCCAAACTTCCCTTTCTTGTTTTTTTCCCTTTTTTTCTCTCTTGTATTTCTGAAACACAAGAGAGGAAAAAAACTATTTTGTGCCTTTTGAAATCAATTAATTTGTTTACTTCAAGAAAAATAATTGTTGGCCACATTCTGTCTGCCTCTAGAGACATTTTTAGTCTCCATAGTCAAAAATCTCAACTACTTAGTTTAATTTAGTTTCTTTGCATTTCATTCATAGTTTATCAAAACTGCTGTTCCTTCTCACCGCCAGAAGAGAAAGCCAACATAGAGAGAAAACCTTTTTTTTTTTTTTTTTTCCCCAGGTATGTCAGTGAGTATTTCAAAGTATGGCTGGAGTGTTTTGGGTGAAAATCATAACTTGATTATACCCTCTCCTGGTGGGGGACAGGAGGTAATTATCAGGTGGAGTTTGCATTGCAGCGACGCTGATGGAAACATAGATCATAAGCGGCAGGATGCAGGCCCTCAGGGCTGGACGGGCTGAAGGTGAGTGGCATGTGGATAGAATTGGATATTGTTTTCAGATGGACTCACACATGCATACACACACACACTCTTTTATTGACGGATTGGCAAATATGCATTCTTGGGCCTGAGAGCCTTCACTTCAACTTGAAACCCAAAACCTGCCCTTTCTGCATACCGAAGCAGTGTTCCTCTTAAAGAAATTCAACAAGACTATTCAACCCAGTTTCCAAGCCAAGCCAAATCAGGGGTCTATTCTTCAAGAACCTCAGCAAGCCCTTCTTCCATTTTACCTAATCTAACAAAACAAAAAGCTGCATTACTTCTAGAGAGACAGCTGGAATAAGGTCCTCTGTAGCAGACTGCCACTGTTAACAAATTGTCTACCAGAGCCAGATCTAAAATGGAACTGGAAAAGAAATCTATCACAGAACAAGCAAGAGGGAGAAATAATGCAAATCCCAAATTGAAAAAGAATCCCCTAACAAAAAAGTTCTTCAACATCTATCTGTAATAAATGCTTGGCATGCAACTATGTGATTTCAGGTTACTTTGTCTCACCGTACAAAAGGGTATGAAAGGGAAAGACGGAAACGATCATCATTAATTCAGACACACCAACCATCAGCCGTGGTGAGGGGCGTATAAGTGATGGGTGTGTTTTGTCACAACACTTGTAATTACAGCCAAATGTGCTGATCAAATGCAAAGGAAGGGAGAAGAAGCTGAAATAAAAAGCAGAAAAGAAAAAAAAAAAAAGCAGTTTTAAGGTTTCATTCAATTTACCGGGAAAGAAAAGCCCCTTAGATTCAGCAATGATTGACAGTCGCCACTGTAATTTGAGAGACATCAACAAACAAACAGAGTTATAACACCACCGAACACCACCGACAAGAAGAAGGATGAGATAAAAGGACGCCAAGCCCCATGCTCTTGTGCATGACTTTTGAGGGTTCCATGTTCGCTGGGTGCCTCAGATTAATTTTATCAAGGTGAGAGTAAAAAATGCATAGGTTCTTTGAGAATCTGGTTCATCAAAGTACACTCACATAATCTATAATGAATCTTGTGGAACAGAAAAGGTGCCATTTTTCAGACTTTACAGGCAGAGAACGATGACAGCAGTTTCAAGTGCCACTGCTAAAGAAAATACTTTTTTTTTTTTTATTTAGAAGAAGCCAGAAAATATCTAGGCAGTTCTGTTACAAAGCTATACCAAAGTTTCAAAACTGAACAAATCTTCCATCATGCCATTCCTGTGGTTTCAGGTCATTTTGGAAAAATTGTCAAAGCGGGTTTTTTCCTGGCTACAAATAGAATAGATCAATGCGGTGTTAAGAGCAGAATAACAAAATCATATAATACTCTGCACAATAGGCTGTTGTAAACTAGCTTGTTCTGTGTTTCTTAAAGCTAAATTTCTGCCGAAGAATATTTACCAAAATCAAACAATAACTAGATGGTACTAAACTGTAATAATTCATAATAAAAAGAAAGTTTTGTTGCTTTTCTGTTTTAAATAAAAGCAATTAGACAATGTTACATATTTCAGCTTCATGGTCTTGGGGTAATTACTGCGAAAGTATGGCATTTTTATTCAAGGTTATCAAACCATGTGATTTTCATCCTGGTTTCTGCTTAGTCTAGAATAACATTTTAAAACTTCAAGGTTAAACTCAAAGAAGACCTTGGCAAACTATCTGCCTGTTCTTCACTTCTCAAAAACAGCTTACAACAATTTTCACTAATAAATTCCACACATTCATAATGTGTTGAATACTAAGATGCTTTTCCAAAGGTTGTCTGAAATCACATTAATTCCACCTTCTGAGAACTTACCTTGTGTACAGTGAAAGCACAGAAAAAGGAGCAGGAGGCAGCGAAGCACTGGACACCTCCACACTGCAGAGGCCATCGTGTTGCAGTTAGCAAACGATCCGGATGACTGATGGGCTGATAACAGCAATTCAAAGTGTCGCAGTCAGAGGATGGAGAGCCGGTAAAACTTCAGCGATCAGTAGGTCTTGGAGAAGTATTGCTGAGCATCTTTTTGTCTAGAGGTAAACAAGAAAAGAGAAAAAACTGTGTAAGATTTTAGTGATTGTACGGTTAACATTAGTGTGACTATAGTGTCGGCAATTCAACATGTGAAAGACTCGAGAATTCATCAGCGGGTTGCATTTGAAAAAAATAACAGCAAATATTAGAACAACATGAATACCAATGTTCAAAAGAAGGTTTGATCAAACGAGGACATGTTTGGAGTTCAAGTTCTTCCAAATCAAACTTGTTTTTCTCACCACATGTTTATAAGGGTGCCAGCATAACAGCAAAGCACATAACACACTTGAGCACTTATTCAGCACTGTACCATTACAACCAACTGTTTACTCTGCATTATTCTCCTACGTCTCTGTGCTTAATCTTCTACATTTGCTGCCAGATCACCGCAGGAGAAAGCATGTTGCTCTGGCAACACGTTAATACAGAACGCCATTACAGACGAGGCGGCTTTGAGAGCTACTTTTGTTTCCTGCCTTATCAAGGGCCGGCAAAAACGGTCCTTTGTCTGCAAAAGAAGCGAAAGGTTAGAGCCTGAGACAGACTAACACACAAGACAGATAAGCTGCTTACCAAAGTCAAACACCAGGGTAGAATGTGTTGTGTGTCACATGTGAAAAGCCACACACTCACACACACACCCCAACATGCTTATTCATATGAGTGCTTGAACAAATACATAGTTAATGCATATCGTGGCCTGGAATCATGTTCCCAAACTCCATTAGAGCAAAAACAAAACAAAAACCTATTTAGTTTGGTGTGTTTGCGATTCTCTATGCAGTAATAGTAGAGATGCACCGAGAAGTTGGGCAGTGAATCGAAACAGAGAAATTTTCTGCTAGATCGACCCCGGATCAGATGGAAACCTAAAAATCCTATCCGTTTCTAATTAGTGAATGCACTGTATTGAACACCACCCCACTGTGCTGAGAACACACTTTGGCGTGGACATTGTAATGGAGTGACTGTGCTACCTGTTAATATAAGATAGTAAAGCCAGTTTAAACTTTCAAATTTAAAAAAAGCTTTTTTTTTTAATTCTTAAACCTAGCATTATAGTGTCATATTACCTCTGCTCATAACATAAATAATAGGCATTCACAGAAAGCTAAAACAAATTCAGACATTCTTACGTCTTCACTAAGCTAATGTCTTTAAGAAAAGTCTAATTCATAATTTGAAATAAAGTGGGTCACAAAATGTCTGATTGGTGCATCTCTAAATAATAAATCCGCCCAATCTCACACATAGGTCACTTGCTACTTGTCTTCATGTAGAAGAGAGTAAATGTTCCCTTTCGCTGAATGTTGCTCCCTATGAGCCACCTTTCAACTGCCGTGATTATTTTATAATGAACCCAAAATATGAGCAGCAGAGCAGTCAGCGCTGATCACTCTCTGGGCCTCGCTAATACACCTAGGTATTTTTGGCAACATAAAAACCCCACAAAACATGGGAGAGCTTTCACATTAGAATACTCAGACATTATTCAAGCAAATACTAGGCATTTTAAATGCGTGACCAGAACCTGGTAGAGGTGGAATAAAAGCTTGCCGGTTCTCCAAGCAGCCTGTCGAAGCTTGAAAATATTTATTTTTACTTGAGGTCACCCTGACCGAGCTATTGAGCTGCAAACTCTGAGCCAAGGAGACATACATGCAGCCAACTTAACATTTATCAACCAATCTTAGGTGGGTTTTTGGGAATTATGCTTTTATTTTTCTTGCAGTTGTTTATCTGGCAGTGGCGCCGAAGCAGATCAGATAAGAACAAAGAGGAGCAGGCTCGTTCTCCTGTATGGGAAGTCTGAGTCTATGTCTGCTGAAGCAGCTTGCAGTCCTCAGTTTACCAGCAGAGCTTCTACGGATTCAATACTGAAGAGAGCAACTACTCTCCAGAGACAAACCGGACTTCTGCAGCCACTTAATAATCCTCCAAATATGAGGTTTTAGGCTGTGGCAAAACCATAATAGTCGCTGACAGGAGAGGACTGGAGACTGTTGGGGACTGCTGGTCAAGGGGCGTGCCCCTGCCCTTCTGGTCTGCTGGACCTACTGAACCCCCTCCAAAGCCCCTACAGACACCAGGGGGTGAGATCCTACCCAGTCTTGAAGATGAAGGCTTGCCCTCTTCACCCCAGGGTTCTTTCTCCTGATCAGCTGTCGCCCTGCTGAGTAACATTTCCCCTCTCTCCCTTAAGCTGGTGGAGGACACAGCTATGTTCATCTTTCCTATAAAGAAAAAAAACTCTGTTTTGTTTGGAGGGATTTCTGCACTGAATCGGTCCAGACTTGAGATAAACGGATTAGGCGATTAACATGAAGATGCTTTACACGAGCGCTGACAGACGCATCATAATTTCACATCAGGGAATGGGGGGAGTTGACGTAATTTGGTGGATGAGGGCCTCAATGCTTCCGAGCAGAACATTATTTTAAAAGGTAAATGAGTCACAGTTAACCCTTTGAGATACAGAAAAATCATCTGCACTGAGCCGCCCTACAGCCTTGAAACTGAGGTTGACACAGGGCCAGCATTTCTGCATAATGATCATCTGTAGATATGCACAATCACTCTTTTTCTGGTTTTCTTTAAGGTCTGACCTGCCTCTTTCAATTATGACTAATTCAGCTTTTTTAAGAGAAAAAATGTTCTGCACTTTGATAAAAGTAGTTTTGAAAACATCAGAAAGCATCTTGTTTATAACCTCTATCTGAACTCCAATCAGTTTGAAGTTCAACTTAAGTCATCATTGAAATATTAGCATGTGCAAAACTGTAGTTGTGAAGGACTGCAAGGATGCAATATTTTCTTAAATAACGTATCATAAATCTGATGCATTAATGCAATATGGATTGTTACAATTTGAGATCAAAGAGTACAATTTAGGAAGAGCAAGTAAACATGTACAAATTGCAGTGAGTGTTCCCCGCATAACAGTGTTCAATATAAACTTCACAATTACAGGATTTACTTCATGCAAATCAAATTTCAAATATTGTTGGCTGATGGGAGAAGCTGCTGGTTGGTTTCAATTATAGTTAGAGCTGTGTGATACATCTTTACTTAAGAAATCTCCTGTCAATCAGGATGACGTAATAATTTACTGGCCTATATCTAACCTTTCTCTATTATCTAAAATGTTTGAAGACATAGTAGCTAATCAAGTGTAGGTGCATCTAAACAGTGATTTCTCTCTGAGATTCATTCATGCTCATTATGATGATGCTAAAACTGATGCTGAAACCTGTCAGGTTCAGAATGATTTAAAGTTTACAGAAAGATGATATTGCAGATTTATAAATATCACCCACTATGGCATACAGTGTGACTATTTTTCCCAGAGTCCACACTTGCAATACACACCAACACACTACAGATAAGGGACATTCATTTTGATCTGTGCATTAAGATCCCGTTCCTTAAAAACACACATCATATTCCCCAAGGTTTTCCTTCCATTAGCAGACTATCTGTCTGGAGAAAAGGACGAAAGCCCCACCAATGAAATGAAAAATGATTCACAAACATTCCTGACATCTGTTTTCTTTTGTCTCTCATGCCGACACAGTTGAAACCCAAGGAGAGAGATCAATCATCAGTTAAGATAATGGAGAAAATCACAGTCCACAGCAAATTTTTCACATCAGCCTGATAGAAATAATAAACAAGCATTTAAAAATGGACAGCGAGCAATTAAAGGATAATTAAAACAAATGGACAAGAGGAGACGGCCCACATGTCTTAACATGAAATACAGCGCTGGCTGCAGCAGCCGCCTGAATGAATGCGAGGCTCCTTTGACAAAGCTTGCGTCTGCCTCACTCAAGCTGGAGAGGCGTCCGTTGAAAGAGAGATGGGGGAGAAAGAGGCGAGTGTGGGAGTTTTGAAGACGGAAGGGACTAAATAGCTGTGAGCGTTGAGGGGGGCGACTGGCAAAGGAGGCAAAGAATGGAAGGGGGAGAAAGAAATGGAGCGGTGGGGTCACTGAGGAGGATTGACAGGCTTTGAGTACGACCTGACCTTGTGGGTTTGCCTCCAAGTTTTCTCAACAGGCTTAGAGAAGACAAAAATAAAGCCCAGGAATGTTAATTTATTTTCAATTGTCAACGCCCAGAAGAGAGCGTCCAAGAGCGCATACATACATATCAACTAAGACTGGAACAAAAAACTAATGTGCAAGTCCAAGTGTAGGCTGAAAATCTACAAGTGAAATAGAGATGTGAAGCTGTGGTGCTGGATCTCACCAACACAATGATGCGTCTTCCACTCAGTGAATAAGTACTAATTTGGAGAACTTTCTGCCTCCAACCCCCATGCCCTAAATTCAGAAGCAGAGAAGACGCATTCAAGAAGGGATGCCAGTACGCGGTTGATGGACTGGAAGCGAGAGACAGGAACTACAGGAACTAAGAAAACACAGCCTCAGGGAAATTTTCCTCCTGTCCTCAGTGCACCATGATGTTTCGGGGGAACTCTTTTGTCATGACAGTCCTGTCAGAGCTGCGCTTTAAACCCCTGCAGGGATATGATGTCATTTCCTTGGCTCTACCGGTGATGAAGACAAGTCCCCACCAACATCCAGAAACAGAGCTGCACCTTCACACAGCACAGTCTGCCAAGTGTGCTTTATCAACAGTTTAAAGATAAGATAAACTGCTATCAGGATTAACTGGCTGTAAACGGGTTCGCAGCTGCACATGGTGAAACAACAAAACATGCTGACGACTTCCTAATTGGAATTCAATCCTCTTAATTTTCTCAACTAATGAGCAGATTGATTGGAAATTAGGTCATTCTGAGAAATGAATGTTTGGCAGTTTGAAAACTGTAAAACAAAAAGAAATAGTTTTGCTATTCCACTTAAAACCTGCAAATATTACATATTTTGGTAACACTTTATTTGACGGATTGTGAATAAGACTGTCATGACACCGTCATAAACATGACATAACACCTGTCATGAACATGAATATTTATGACTGTTGTCATAAAGTGTCATTCGGTAAATCATGACACTTTTAACACAAAGTTGACATTATTCAAAATGCCTTCGTTATGACAATATGACATTAACCAAGAAATCATGTTCTGACATAAATTTGTTATAAAAGTATTGCTAATTAAACTTTAGCTTTAATGACATAAAGCTACATAATTTTAAAGCGTAATCAGTAATACTTTCATAACAAATTTATGTCAGATCATGATTTCTTGATTAATGTCAAGTTGTCATAACAAAGACATTTTGAATAATGTCAACTTTGTATTAAAAGTGTCATTATTTACCGAATGACACTTTATGACAACAGTCATAAATATTCATGAAGACTTACTCATGTTTATGACAGGTGTTATGTCATGTTGATAATGGTGTCATGACAGTCTTATTCACAACCCGTCAAATAAAGTGTTACCCATATTTTTGGAAAATGAGCCTTTATGAGCTGATGCTCATAAAGGGCAGAGCCACCTTTATGAGCCATAATTTCAAAAACAGTCATCCTCTTTGATTCTCTTAATTCCTTTGTTAATAAAGGAATCTTGGGCAGTTCTTCTTTGCACTGTTTCTTCGGTTCATTGTTGTGTGAGCACTCATTAACTTTAGCCTTCAGACCATTACAATACTTTAATTGTTTTGGTCAACAATGATTCTCTTTCTGACTTGCTGCTGTGCTCAGAATCATTGTCTTGTTCCAGTGTTTGCTACGCTTCAGCTGTCGGACAGATGGCCTCACATTTGACTCTACATTTTTTTGTGTACTTAAAAATTCACCATCATCTCATGTAATGCAAGATGCCACAGTTCTGTAGCAGTCCAGTAAAACAAGCTCATCAACCCTCCACCATGCTTGGCAGCTGGCGAAAGGTGTTTGCACTGATATGCTCGGTCTTGTGTTTTCCAGTCGTCTTACTGTGGATTGTTATCAAGCATCTCCATTTTGGTTAAGTCTTTCCAGAGCACATTGTTCCACATGTCTTTTTCACTTCTTCAAATGTAAATTAGTAAGCCTTTCTGTCATGTCTTTTTTTAAATAAAAAGAGCTTGTTTTAACAACCTTTTCGAGACTACAAAGAATTTTAACATCTAACAAACTCAGAAACATTCTTTTTTTATAATTTCTTTGAACACTCCCCTGTCTGACCTTGGAATGAACTTCCTGACATCCATTTCTAGGAAGACTGGCAGGTGTCATGAATGTTTTCTACTTGTGAATAATCGTTCCTACTGTCAAGGATTGACTACAAATTGTTTGGTTAACGTACTTATGATCCCTTTCCAGAATGATAGGCAGCAAAAATTGCTTCACAGAGTGTATTACTGATGTATTTCCCCCTTGGAGTACCTCAATGTACCAGGCCAGAAAAGTACCAAAATGTTCCCTTTGATGCAGGCACTCCATCTTGCAAACATACATCCATAGCTCCTTTAAAAGAAGTTAACTTGTGGTTTCCCAATAGCCTGCTGACATGTTGCTATTACCTAAAATATGAAGCTAAAGAATCAACAGAACACCTTCTTTTGTGGCTATCTTTTTTTACAATTACATTATGAAAATACATTTTGATAAGTATTAAACAAATTTTTGTTTAGAGTTTAACTAAGCATGCTGGTTCAGTCAAAGGCACTGGTTATGCCTGGCATCCATCAGAGAACAATACAGCTGCTATGTTTACAGTAATTATATAAGAAATTAATATATCTACATAGTAAAAGACGTGCTGAGAAAGGTTCTATTTAGAAGCAAGAAATTCAGTTTGTAGCGACAGCTAGATTAGCCACAGCGCTAGCACTAAGCTAAAACTTGCAAGCAACCTGAACTTGTAAGCCTTTAGGCACATTTTGCACAACTACAGCTGTCAGGGAAAATGTTTACATGGCACCTTATTAAAACAAACTGAAAAAGGTTGTACCTAGCTTTATCACGTTTGTGCTAAAGTCATGCTTGATAGCAAGCTAAACTTGCTTACCCTGAAAAATCAATGCCTATTAACAGTAGAGTTTTATGGTTTAATAATAAGCCATAATACTTTTTTTTTTTACAAAATAGGACAAACCTAACAACTTATTTATCTAGGTAACTATATTTTTAAATAGAATTTTACAAATGTATTTAAGATGTGCCAAAGATAGTTCCATACCTTTCACTGATATATTGATTAAAATCTACCAAAATGAAATGTTTTATTAGTGCATTAAGCCTGAAGCTTTTATTTATTGTCTTTTTTCGTGGAATAAATGACTTCAGTTGAAAATGAGGTACTGCTAAGAAAAAATATAAAAAAATAAATACGCTTTTGAGGTGAAATGTCCTTGAACACAGCGAACAAAGCCCACACAGAAGCTCTCTGTAAGGTGCAAGACTTCTTTATTTTATTGAGAGAGCACAACGGTTGGTGTGTTCAGCGGCTCCTGGCCAAGTGATTGAGTCAGGAGATAAGATTGAGTGCCAACGGGCAAATGGACATAGTGAAAACACAGCGGGTTGGGCAAAATACATTAAGTAAAGTAAAGAGAACAAAGAAGGCCCAGGAGTCACAACCAGGTTAGTGTCAAGCAAAATAAAGAAAGAATTTGTGCCTGGGGTGACGACATAAAAAAATAAAATAAAATCCTGTCAACAAAATAATGAATCATGCCTAAAATAATTACAGTTATGACTGATACATCTTTCAGCAACAGCAAATTTACCTGTTGACTTAAAATTATCACTGACTCATCAACTGTATATGCAATGTATATAAAAAAAAAAAAAAAAAAAAAAAAAAAAACTGTTCTGATTTCGCCATCAACCCAAAACAAAATCTACCAAATTAACAGCGAGAGCCACCTATTGATTCTGAGCTGCACTCTGGGGAGAACTAGGATTTCTAAAAGTCCTAAATAGATTAAAGAGCAGTCCTGTTTTGTACAAGCAGAGCAATATCCTGAACAAACAAATTTTACTAAGTTACTGATATGTAATTTCCTAGCATCAAAAACAGAAACGGAACATTATGTTTCGCACCAGTGTGCATGCATATTGCACGGCTCACTGGGGTGTTTTGGGAGATTGTGTGTTTTCAGAATGTGGTTCTCAGGAAAATGTAGCTTTGAAATGGTTCACAGGAGACAGCCTGTGCTTGTTACTCCATCATAATTAATACTTGCAACTGGGAAAACTGTAAACGGTGCGTGTTTGGCACTTTGCTGTATAACTGATTTAAATAGTTCATGCATTATCATAATTGTTGGGTATTTTCTGCCAATCAGCTCAATCGGACATTTCCACAAACCTGGAAATTTAATTATTCAAAATTAGACTTGCAGGTGCATTTCAATAAATTATATAGTTGTCAAAGAGGCAATTTTTTCAACTCATCTTATTTAGAATCATTGTGCAGTTATATTTTTGAAGCGCAAACTTATCAGCTGCATAACTCAATTAATTTTTGGTAGGCTATAACATTTCGAGTTCCACGCATTCAAGCTCTACTGACTATTAAATATCTGGCTATGTGGACAAACTTTCGCTGTTTTTTTTATATACTGACACCTGATTCAGACCTTGATAAAGAAGCTCAAGTAGGAGATTTGGGTCACTTTGCTTATGGAAAAGGAAAAGAAGAGTGAAGAGAACTGGGAAGAACCAGAAATTATATAGACATCACAATATTCAAAAAATAATAGTGGAATTTCAAGCTTTCTTGATAATATGTATCCCTCAAAAATCAGAATACTTAAGACTTCAGACAGTTATTTACACCCTCCATAGGAATGATAAGGTACAAATTGTTATTTCTTTAGAAGCTGACTGTGTACAAAGTGCTGCATGCCAAAAAGTTCAATAGAAAATTAAGTGGAATGAAAAAATCTTATGAAGCCACAGCTCTTCAAAAACTATGGGAATGTATTCACCAGATTTGGATTGAGACCAAATCCATTGCTTCAAGATTTGAACACAGACTTACACAGGACATCAGCTACAGTGGAGAAAAAAAAGTATTTGGTCAGTAACCAATTGTGCAAGTTAAAAAGATGCGACAGGCCTGTAATTGACATCATAGGTAGACATCAACTATGAGAGACAAAATGAGAAAAAAAATTCTGAAAATCACATTGTCTGATTTTTAAAGAATTTATTTGCAAATAACGGTGGAAAATAAATATTTGGTCAATAACAACAGTTCATCTCAATAATTTGTAATATATCTTTTGTTGGCAACGACAGAGGTCAAACGGTTTCTGTAAGTCTTCACAAGGTTGGTGCACACCGTTGCTGGAATGTTGGCCCATTCCTCCAAGCAGATCTCCTCTAAAACTGTGATGTTCTGGGGCCGGCAACAGGCAACACGGACTTTCAACTCCCTTCAAAGGTTTTCGATGGGGTTGAGATCTGGAGACTGGCTAGGCCACTCCAGGACCTTGAAATGCTTCTTACGAAGCCACGCCTTTGTTGCCCTGGCAGTGTGCTTGGGATCATTGTCATGCTGAAAGACCCAACCACGTTTCATCTTCAATGCCCTTGCTGATGGAAGGAGGTTTGCACTCAAAATCTCACAATACATGGCTCCAGTCATTCTTTCATGTACACAGACCTGGTCCCTTTGCGGAGAAACAGCCCCAAAGCATGATGTTGCCACCCCCATGCTTCACAGTTGGTCTGGTGTTCTTTGGATGCAACTCAGCATTCACTCTCCTCCAAACATGACGAGTTGTGCTTATACCAAACAGTTCTACTTTGGTTTCATCTGACCATATGACATTCTCCCAATACTCTTCTGGAACATCCAAATGCTCT
>CAEGAE010053519.1:0-45775 GCA_903067095.1 Girardinus metallicus
TATATATATATATATATATATAAAAGCTTTGTGTACTCAAAGTCACAAGGGAATTACAGAAAGAAAACGTGTGGTCATATGTTTTTGAGTATCACCCTTTTATTCTGAAATACGGTGAAGAACAATTACACTAATGTGATCTGTAATGTTTTTTGATGGCAAACTTAAAATTTGCAATACAATTTGCCAAAACAATGAGGTAGTCATTTATTTATTGTGCTGTCAAAATACCTTAAATTTTTCATGACAAAATTTGTTTTTTAGGTCAAAATAACAAATTATTATTATTATTTTTTTTAACTCTGAGTGTTATCACAAGTAAACAAGAGTTGTTGATAGATAAATAACTTATAAAGAAATTGCTAAGCATCTTTGATCAGTTTTCCATAGTCTGGTTAAAATCAAAGGAGCCTGTTGCTATGAGACAACAAAGCTAACAACTACTCAGCTGTGCAGATTTTTAAATGTGCCAAAACAAAGCATGTGTGCCATTGGTTTATTGTGATAAAAACTGTAATAAGTGCAAATAAATAGTTCAAACCATCAACTTTCACTACAATTTATGAATGACAGCTGTATTGGATACTAATTAATATCCAGTATGTAACTTTAAAGTACAAAGCGCTTCACAAGTAGTATTCAGTACCAATGTTGCCGCCATATTAAAGGATCCTCCACCAATGAGTGATACAGTAGATGTCAAAAAATGTCAAAGCAGCAATATTTTTTTTACATCCAATAGTATTTACATATGCATAGAAAATAGTGAAAACCTTACTTGATGTGTTAAATATTATTAAATTATTTACCCATATCTGTGCATATGCGACCCTTCTCTGTTTGTCTCTGGTCCAGTAGGTTGACTTCTCAACAGACACACTCAGGCTCACTGTAATTATTCTAATGAGAAAAAATAAATACATCAGTCCAACAGCTTCTGCCCCACAGTTACAGACGGCAACAGAAAAAGGGGCAAGCTGAGTGTGATCGTATAGCTGAACATAAAATAAATTTACATCATTAGTTTGCATAACTAATATTATCTTTAACACAAACAGCCATAAATATATATATGGTTTTAGTACAGGAAATATTTAACATTCAATGACTATCACACAATTGGTAAAAAATTAAAATGAAAACATACATCAGAGAGAAAATCAAGTTGACGGTTCTCATCAATCCCGCAGCTTTTGCCCCTATACATGAAAAAAAAAAACAATGAATAAACCTAAATTAACTACAGAGAAATGGTTCCCAATGAAGAGTTCATAGATATACAATTGAACATATCTGAAAAGCACAACACTCAATATAACAGTTAAAAATATTTTTTTTTTAAGTAAAATAACAATAATAAAATGCATCAAACTTATATAGCACTTTTAATATAGACAAAGCATCTTTTTCAAAGATGCTTAAAATATATACAAAACATTGCAAGATTATACATGTATATTTAACTAAATTAGCCTGAGATATATGTTAAAATATAATACTTGTAAAGAAAGCACATACCACAGTTACAGGTGGCAACAGAATAAGGCGGTGAGCTGGCAGTTACTGATTGCTATGGTAACCACCAACTGTCAAGAACAACATAAACTATACACCAGTAAATGTCAGGACAAAATAACTTTTTGACTAAATGAAATTAATTTGAAGAATGAATAAACCAGTTTTGATGATCTCCACATCTACTATAATGTTCAAAAAAAAACTTTGTTACACATACTTATTGTTTTCTATTTTATTGTTTTCCTTAGATTTTGTGTCAGGTAAGATTAAACAAACTTGCCAGACACTCATAAACTATCTTGGAGAAATGAAGTTCAGTCAAATGAATATCTGTCTAAACTTCAGTAGGGCCTGATGTAATGCACCTTTATGAATGGTGTAGGTGAGGCAATGGACATAATGAATATATTTTGCTATTATGCTCTACAACTGTGAGCAAGTGCTACAGAATGGTTGCTAAATATTGGCTTTATGAAAAATTCATGAGCAAGTTGGTATGCTGGCCCATTTACTCCCAACCGGACTTAAAAATAATAGCGCAGAGTCATTCTTTTGTCTCCAGGGTCCTATTCCTCCCATGTTTATATAAAATTCATAAGGCACATAATGGGAGACGCACAAATAGTCAGCAGAAGCCTCCAGTCTCTTATATAACTTCTGCCTGGTCAGATATGATCCAAAATGCTACAAATGATGCTACAAAAACAAATAAATAAAAATATACATTAGTCATGAAGACTAAGTCCTAGTTTGTATTCATTATTTAAAGCTAACTCCAAACTCAGCTAAGAGAGAGGAACATAAGACCCAGTGAAGATGGACCCATTTCTACTGTGTTTTACATAGAGAGGTTAGACTATAGCAGCGTTATATAAAACTGTTCAGCTTGTCTAATTCTTTTGCTTTCAAAAATTTCTTTCAGCCCAAGCTAGAACCTCTTGAGGTCTAGTTTTACCTCCACCCGTCTGAACAATTACCCAGTGAAGTAGAAGCCGCTCTGTCTGGCATGGGGTAGAGTCTGAATGGGGGTGGGAGGATAGGAAGTAGCTTTACCATTGATTTAAACTAAGAGACAAACTAATGTGGGGTAAAAATGACTGGAGAACATAAATTTTGAGTATGGGGTTACTGGAAAAGATTGGGTGACATGTTTGAGCAAGTAATAATGAACTAAGATGATAAGATTTTCCAAGAATGAGATGTTTGAGATGTTTTTCAAAAGTGTGCTTTCCAACACACACAAAATACATGAAAAAATATGAGGTCACAGCATGTGACTGTTGTTGGGTTTGGGGAGAATTAAGGATTACTGAAGTTGTGGTCACATGTGGGCTCTGCTGACGTGTTCAAGAAAACTGTACGTTTCTTAAAAGTTTGTCATAACTTTTTCCATTAATAGGAATAGTATCACCATTTACTTTGCACTCCTTGTGAGCGGGTTGCTAGTGTTTCTCAGATCTCTCAATCTGTCCACTCAAAGACTGGCTTCTGCTCAGCATCAACACTGAAATCACCAGGTCGTTTTTTATTTAGTTTTGTTGGCTAAACTTCATCTTCAGGCTGTTTTTGTCTGAACTTCAACACTTTGTCAGTTTGTCAGATAACTTCCACATAGCCCATATAGTAACTTTATTTTTTTCCACATTTTGCCTAGTTTCAACTATAAACCTTAGTTTATAATATTGTATTTCATTGGACAAACCAATGTGAAGGGAAAATAATGCATAATTCTCAAAAACGTTTAGACATATAAACTCTGTATCCTGGGGAATTAGGATAAGTGTGGAGCTGTATGTTTCTACAAATTTTCTATATCTGGCGAATAACTTTTTTGCCCACTCTTTGCAAAAATTCTTGACTTGATTTAGGTCTTGACTTTGACTGGGCCACTCTAAATGTGTTAGTATTACAAAATGTGATATGTTAGTATTAATTATATATATCGTTCATCTTTCTCTGCTGAAAACTGAGCTGGTAGAACCGGAGAGCAGGACCTCGCTCAGGAAGGAAGGTGCTCCGTCAAATGAATCTCCTCTGGACGGCCCAGTAAAGGAGCACAGCCATTTTTTGGGAGCGAAGAGCCATCTCCCTGGTGAGTACCATGGTAACAGCCAACAGAGGCCCCAACTTCCCGAGATGTTCTTTTCATGCTCCCAATCTAAAGTGGCAGGCCAGTTTTTTTTGTTATGGGCCTTCCATTGCTTTCAGTCTCTCCAGCCCATTCTTCTGTTTCTTCTTTTTTTTTTTTCTTTGCCTGCATGACATGGCCCCAGCCTTGTTCACCAGCCCATCGAGGCTGTGAGAAGACTGCTGAGAGTGAGTGTCCGTGGGAAAATGTTGCCAGACAACACACTGGTATGTGACAGTCAGGCCAGGCTAATAATGTCTGTGTGGGACAAAATGGGAAAACATTACCGTGGACGGACCCACTCAGGCCAACTTTTTTGAATGGATATTTCTTATTACAGCTATGTTATATTTTGTTCATTATTAATCTTCTTCTTCTTCTTCAAAGTTTGTCTGTGGAAATCTTAAATAAATTCCTTGATTAGCTAAGCTTGATAAGAAATGTGGGCTCATTCATGTTTCTATTTTATAACAATGGTTTAGTATTTGGGCTGCACAGTGGAGCAGTTGGTAGAGCTGTTGCCTTGCAGCAAGAAGGTTCTGGGTCTGATTCCCGGCCCGGGGTCTTTCTGCACGGAGTTTGCATGTTCTCCTGTGCATGCGTGGGTTCTCTCCGGGTACTCCGGCTTCCTCCCACAGTCCAAAAACATATTTATATTTAAAGTGGTCTTCATGCTTCATTAAGATTTTTAAACATTTATTTCCTATACTTTGTTTTTTCTTTTTCACTTCTGCTTTTCTTAATAATGTGTGATTTGTGCTTCTAAAATGAAAAAACTGCATAAAAACTGCTTTTTGTTTTTACCTATGTTGATATTGGAGGAAAAAAATTTGTGTGAGCGGAAATACTTTGTCAGTAGCTATTTTAGGGTCAAGCAGAGCATATACTATGGATTAGACTGTTTAGAATATTAACATACATAATGTTGTACATTAATATCCATATTTCTGACCTTGACAATCACCTGATGATTGAACAATATCTCAGATATCCCTAAATCTACAAAACTTCTTAAAACCCTTTTACATTACTATAAATTAGAGACAAAAACAATAAAACATATTGGTTTTATGGTTTATTACATTCATGAAACTGAGTTTACCAGGACGCCTTTAAGGTGCATGTCAGCCATTACATTATTGTTGAAATAACTTTAAAGGTGTATTGGAAGGTATATTCACATCACAAACATGCTGAATAATTTACAGGTCTTACAATCTCTGAGTACTTAACACATGCAAGCGGAAAGCTCTTTATTGACGTTAATAGAGAGCCACCTTGTGGATAAAAGATGAAGTGCACAGAGGAAGAAAATCCAACAAACTCCAGTGTTTCTTATGTTATGGATATTTTAAAAAGACACACGCAGAAAAGCTTATGTTTAAACAAAAGATATATACAACAGATTCCCTGTTTAAGTAATTATTTACCTGTATTAAGCTAAATTCATAATGAAGCTTGATGTGTTCCCTCACTTCACCTTTCTAACGTGAATCCATCAACGTCTGCAGCCAGTTGAGGTGGCGGGACACTTTTTGGAAGATGTAGCCTTTGGTGCAGTCAGCCCCTTCTGGTTGAGTCACCACCCCAGTGAGAAACAACACATCCCTGTACATTGTGAGCAAGGGGCTGCCCGAGCTCATGTTGCAGTCGGCAATGGCCCGGGCAACGGTGCAGCCCATTTTATTGGTCATCAGGTTGGGGTACGTTTCCACGCACTGAGGCAGCTTATTGTACACCAGCTGGTTAATAGTGAGCCGGCCCTGAAAACTGGACATCTGTGTGGATTCCTTCCAGCCGGTGACAACAGCCGGCAAATCTCCAGACATTAAGATGCTCTCTGCGAAGTCTTTCTCTGGCAGACAGGCCGCAACGACATCTGGCTTAAAGGTTATGCGGTCGCGGAGCTCGATCACAGCCAGGTCATTTTCAGGACGGTCTCTCATGTAACGAGGATGGATGTGAATTAGCTTCACATACAGCGCCTGCTCTCCGTCTTCAAAGTTGGTGCTGCGCTTTCCTGATGAGACGACAGAATGGACAACATTAATTTTTGGTGTTGTGTAAAGACCCAATTCAATACAGCGCTGATGTTCACTACACTTACCAACTACAACCTGGAAGGAGCTGTATTTGTTGGCGCACTGAGCTGAAGTCAAGACGAGGTTCTCCTTCAGAATGACTCCACTACAGAAGCCATCAGACTCTGAACTCTTCAACAGAGCCTGGTAAGAAGATTGAGATACTGTGTGAACACCACCTTACACAGGAATTTGTGTAAGGTGGTCCATTAGAGTAGGCTCCCCTTACCTGCCAAGGACACTCAGATGGCGTACAAGGAAGTCCATCAAAGTTACTGGTAGAAAGACTTGACTGTCTGTTCTTCCAATGAGACAAATTGTTCACCTGACCACACGGGTATCTGACTAACAAGGGAAGATGATTCTGATTAGATTAGATTAGTAGCTTCTGTTGGTAAACACCAGAATCCTGTGCAACAATATACATAACATGCTACATATAGTTGAATTCAGATTTTTACTTACACTTTGAAAAACATTTTTTTTCTCATTGTCCAATGTTAAAATGACCAAAAGCTTTGTTAGTTAGGATTAGCCAAGCTATATCTATTTGCTAAATCCCACAATAAAGAGAGAGTTTTGTTGTTTTTTTAAAAGAAAAGATGATAGGTGAAGGTTTTATAAGTTACAAGTTCATTCACAATATGTTAATTAAATGACGGCACACTTTCACACATATTTTAAGGAAACATCGCATACACACTGTTTTCTTGTGCGACATTATGAAAATCTACGAAAAATCGGCAAAGTTATCAGGAACACAAATGTGGACCTCTGAAGGTTTGGTTTATCCTTAGATACAATTTCCAGATGTCTACAGGTACCACATTTATCACTTCAAACAATTACACCCAATAATAAAAAGCACAGAAATGTTCTGAAAACATCCTGTAAAGAAAGAAGACATGTCCTGCAAAATGTACAAATCAACCCCAGTACAAAAGCAGAAGTGATTAAGAAGTCTGAAGCTGGTAAAAGAGATGTCTTTATCTACAGTGAAATAAATTGTTTCAACAAAGCCAATCAAAGAAGAAGAAGCCATTATTCCAAAAGCAACATAATAAACGCCAGATCACAGTTTGCAAATGGAGAAAATCTTGTTGAAATGTTGAGACCTTATCTCACAACATCAGCTAGGAGGTCAAAGCTTGTTCAAAAATATGCCCCCAAAATTACCCTATGTTTTGGACCCCTACACCAAGTACTGTAGAGAATGTGTGAGAAGAGCTTAAACCCGACCCAATTATACAAGCTCTGTCAGGAGGAATGGACCAAGATTCCAGAAAACTATATTGAGAAGCTCGTGGAAGGAAAACCAAAACATTTGAGCCACGACATACAGGTTAAAAGTTTAATCTGATTTAATGCCAAACAATGTTAATAAATTCTTTGTTAAAACAAAGTGTATCTGCTTTTGTCTCCCACACAAACTGGACTGATAGGTTAATTTACTGATAGTCAATTTATCAAAAATACATTTTAGGTGAAAATAGATTACTCAAGTAAGTATAACCTATGATAAATAAGTAGGAATCTTCACTTTGTCTTAGTTGCAAAAAATACACACAAGGAAAAGCCGATAACATACCTGCAGCTTCACACTTGACCTTGTTTTTGACCCTCCAGCCACGGGCACAGGAACACTCGTAGGACGTGTAGCCCGGTTTGCAAAACTGTGAGCAGCCCTTGTCCTTTTCCAGCGTGCAAAGAGTCTCATCTGGTTTGCAGATTGTAGCAGAGTGTGCACACTAATGTGTAAGTAATAAACAAACAGCAGTTTTAACATGATGCCTACAACAGATCTGTACCTTTTTCACAGTGGACTCCTGTGAAACCTGACTTGCAGACGCAGTCATAGCCTCCAACACTGTCTGAGCACATGGCTCCATTCTTGCAGGGATTTTCGGCACACTGGTCTCCATCTAAACAGAGAACACGTTTGTGAGAAGAGGCAATGCATTGTTGAACAGGAGGTTCTTTATATAACTTACCAATGTAGACAGACCAGAAAATGTCCTGGAAGAAAAATTGCACATGATAAGCAAGAAGCAGGCGCGTGAAAGGCCTCATCTGTTAGTTCTTAGAATGAGGTCGCTTAGAGAAATTGAAAAATAAGGGAGTACACAGCAAGCTAACCGTGCGATATGAGTCCTGGAAATACTTCCTGGCTTCTTCATAGTTGCACACCCTCTCCATGCAAGCCTGCTCCAAGGTGGACGCTCCAGCATTTCTCTTCTGACGGGAGATCAGCGAGGTGGCCTCCTGCTTCTCCAGAAATACTGAGGGAACAGTGACTTTACTCAGCATGACCAATTCATGTATAGAGCCAGTAAACTTCTTTGGAAATTAGCAAATTTTTGGAAAGGAAAGAGTCACATTCTTTAATTATTGTATTGTGGAACAGTTCATGCACATTACAAATAGAAGGCAAACAGTCCATCTAATTCTAGTTCTTTAAAATATTTTTTAATATTTGTCAATCTCAGCTAAAGCAAGTCTGCATTTACACTTCTAAATAGCATCTTAAAAACCCTATTTATTATTGTTATTATTTTATAAAACAGCTGAAACATGTTGAGACATGAATAAGGAACAATCAGGCTGTGATAGGGTGATAGAGGGTAAATTTTTGTTCATAAATATAACATTTTAAGAGTATCTGTGCTTCTGTTTATTTAATGCCTTTTACAAGTCAGTGCTACAGATGCTGCCATTTTATATTTATTCTGACCCACTCTTGAGGCTTACAGCACCATGTGGTACTTGTGGTGGCCTTTCTCACCTGTCTGGGGGGTCTGAATGGCTGTCACTGCCCCAGCAAGGAGACAGAGCACAGCAGCGTATGTAGTGGAAGAATGCATGGTAACACCCAGACGTCTGGCGTGTCGGAACCGCAGGGTTCGATGTGCAATCCTGGAAACACAACAAGAGGATTACACCTATGATGATGAACGCAAAGAAAAAAAAATCTGTTTTTCTATCCATCATTGATCTGCCATCCATCTATTCATACATACATACATCCTTATAGCTTACTCACTATAAAATCATTTTACACAAATTCATAGTGATCCTTTGTATTTAGACTTTAACAGTTGGATAAAAAGAAACTAAACAAAATCTGAGAAAAAGGATTTAATTTATTAGAGATACTATATTCATAATTTCATTTTTAAAACTTTGCAAGGTTTATTCAAGTGTCCTGGTGACCATTTTCATCAACATGACGGGTGAAAAACTGCGTACAACCCTGAGCAAAGTGATTTATCCGTTATGCTCCCTGTAATCATAACAGCGTCATAAATACTGCAGCAATGGCAAAGATTGGACCATTATAGATTCAAATGACTGTGCATGCTGACAGTTTCCCTATTAAAGTCAGAAATATGTTTTTATTTAAATACTTCAGTTGAATTGTTTTTGCACATCGAAAAAAACAACACTGTGATGATGTAATATGTAATAATTAGATGTTTTTATCCACATTTCATGGAAATATTTAATGTTAGAAATTTGACCTCATATCTCTTGTATACGTATGATGTGAGACATCTGACATGATTCAGCATCCCATTGAAGGGCTTCCATGTTTGCGATGCTTTATTTTATTATATATTCTGAAACAAATAACTGTCCGTGTCTCACTCATTGCGTACATACAGTATGTTTTACACTAAAGAAGGCTTAGAAGACAGTAAAAAAAATATATATATATATATATTTTTTTTTGTTGGAAATATCCTTTTCATCAAGCAGCTTTCTGCAGTGCAACACAAAATCTGCACAAGTACTTTGTTTTTAGTCATTTATTGTGCGATTTCAGGGAGGGAAACCCCTGTGATATAAAATAAATATCCCCCGTTTGTTTTTGACAGGGCGGGTTAGTCTAGCAGGCCGAAAGCCGTTTAACATTGCCGACAATGATAACAATAAAAAGTGAACAAGATACTCGATACTTACTTGGAGAAACAAAATTAATGTACCGGTCACACCTGCTTCTACACCCCGCTGGTTCTGAAAAAAAGCAAAAACCCAATGGACGGATTCGGGCCTGTCCGTCCAAAATAACGGGCTCTGGTCACATCCCAGACATCCGCCTTCCTCTGTTTACTGTTTGTAGTGCTTGTAATGACAAAGAGACGCCGGTAGAGGGCCCTGTTACACAGTGTTGAGGCAGGAGGAGCCATGACATAATCTGACGCAATTAAAGTTACAATGAACATTAATGCAAACGACGTTACCATTTAAATGTGCCACATGTGGTAGTTTTGTTCTTCATTGAGACCAAGAAGCTCGTCAGAGTTAGTAGATGGATAATTTCACAGCAATAATCAAAGACAACTTGTTGAAAACAAATGAGCAAAAATAATTAGATTAATTTCCATTTTAGTCCAATCATCAATAATGTGCTTCCAAATATTGAATACAGGTCGAAGTTTGATGACAAACAACTTTGTGAGGTCATCATACCTCACAAAGACATTAGAATGTGACTTGACTTTATGTTATTTTCAGAACACAGTCCATTTGTTCAACAGTCTAGATTTAAAGACCAAACATTTACTTGATTCAGAGCTGACATGAGAATCAAATATGCTTATTTGAAATGTTTTGCAGGTGTAGATTTCAATGTAATTACTGCATGTTTGGACATTTGTGCTAACACCCACTAATCATCAATATGAAGTGTATGCAAGACTGGTCCAGGAAAATCCCCGACTTTGCAGTCTTAAGTTTATAGCAGCATATCTACAGATGTGGCTCAGGACAACCTAGTGGTAGTCAACATGGCATCTGTAGCATGTGCTTCTATAGCAGATGGGTAGGGAAAATAAACTGTCATTGCTGTTATTAGCAGAAAATACACTAACCTCCATAATGATAGTTTTTGTGTGGAAATGCTATGAGCAGTCAGCATGTCACCAGCGGTAGGCTGTAGCAAGCGTGTTCTCAATTTGGATCATTTTAGGAAATGTTCTCACTGGAACAACAAGGATACTGCTTTGAAGGAGATACATTTGTTACCACGATTAATTACACAGTCACTATTTTGTTTACTTTTAAGTTTTGCAGTAAGGATTCTTATCTTCAGTGATGTGCAACACTTTGTGGTTGTTGGTTTGGCCATGTGGTTCTATGCTTTTTGACCAATTGTTCAAAAGAAATAAAAAAAGTACTTAAAAGAAGAATGACTCTAGCACAACTTTCAACGAAACCCTAAAGACTGGCGAAAATACCAACTAAGAAATAGGGATTGTACATCTATGAACACATTTCCATAATCAAAAAATCTAAACTTTAAACAACCTTTTTACAATTGATTACTTAATGTTTGAAAAAAAAAAAACTATTACATTGCATGACAGCCAGTTTGCTAAATAGTGGAGCAGCTTAGGAACTCACCACAGCCAAACAGTCAGTTTTTAAATACTTCTGAAAAAAATAATATATTATTACGTTTGAATAGTTCTGTTTTTTTGAGCAATGGTGAGCTCTGAAACCTGGATGAAATTGTTCAAACAACTTTAAATTTGGAACCTGATAGGCAAATTAAAATTGAAGTGGCAAAAGGCTGGAAATGAACAAAAGTCACATTGGGAGCAGAAAAAACAATATGCAAAAAAGAAAGTAATATATCACTTTAACACATGTAAAATTAGTTTATTTATGATGCTGTGGTATGGACACGGTTTCAGTTTATTATGTTTTCAAACGAAACTTTTTGACTAATTAAGATAGAGAAAATGTTACCAAAATACACAGCTTAATTCTTAAACACTAGATATACATGAGGAAAATTTGTTTTGAAGACATTCAAATTTTAGTCTCCCTGATTTCAATTTAGAGTACACAATGACATCTACATGCTAACAAAAAAGGAAAACAGAAATCTCTTCATACAGAAAAGTAGTAAACCTTAAAGACAAAACATTGTCCATTGCTGCTATAACCCTCAGCAGTGTGATCTCTTTCTCGTGATTCAGTGTGTACATCTGATCAGCTAAAGTTGGGTGTAATCAGCTGTGATCAATAGCAGAACCGTATAGCTACAAACAAATGCACAGCAGCCTGGAAACAACAAAAAGTGAATTAAGGCTCTTCACAAATCAGATCAAGAGGGAAAATCTGAGTGAACAAAATGATCAGATAGAAGCTGTTGAGAACCTGTTTTAGAGGCAGCTAACTTCTGGTATCAAGAAATCAAATCTATAGTTTTGGTAAGAATAGTATTTTTAATTTAGTTTTTCTCCTGGAGAATTATCATCTGTGGATGCTTTAGAGTTATTAAATATTTTATATCAGACTCTGAAACAATGATTAAACCCATCCAACAGTAAATGTTTCTGAAACTGGATCAGAAGGATAGAGCCAGAGTCCCTTTTTAGTGGTCATATTTTAATAAGTTTGCAAGAGCAATGCAATTTACACGCAGGGCCGTGGGGGCTTCGGTCTTAGAAGCAACCGTGTTAAATGTCTCCATCTCCCCAGTCTAATAACAGAGGGATAATAGGAGCCTGCTCAGACCAGCTGGTCCCTGGTGCTGGACGGGGATAGGAGCTGAAGTGGCCAGTGGAGGGAGAACAACCAAACGCTGGAGTGTGGAGTAGACAAAGAGCATGTTTCAGAATGAAGAGCTGCAGCTGGATGCATAAGTGATTAACGTAGTAATTTCTCTGATGAATCGAATCTGAGGTTAAATCCATAACTGTGGCTCAGTAGAGATTTGTGCAACAGATAACTATCCATGAACACATGTTGCACAGACCGTAGCTGACGTAGACTGTAGCTTTGCACCTGCGCGCTGGCAGGTATATTCGGTAGTGTACTTAGGCTGGCTTGCAGTGGAAAGCACCACCAATCATCTGATCCATCTCTTTCAGACTGTTTATGTTTTATTCAACATTACCCTCTCATATTGTCTCTCGCTCCCTCTCTCTTTCATTGTAGCTCCCATTTATTCCCTCTGCACTCATTATTTTTTGAGTGCCAGCTCTAAATTGCAGCGCAGCACTAAGGAAAGACCACATCATTGCACATGTCTAGCCTGCTCTTCTTCAGTCCAGTTTTATAAGCACACAAAACAAACGCCCCAGGGGGGCATCACACACGATATCAATAGTTAATGCCACCTCATTCTCGACAACTTACAGATAAATTAACCAGGGTAAAATACCTGGAGTTCCACACACAACCATACTTTATGTTTAATCTAAATGTTTTTGTTATTTTTTTTATCAAAAACCTATTAAAATAAGTTTTGAGGGATGCATCCGTGACTTCTTTGCAAGTGAGTAATTGTTCATAAACTTAAAGGAAGATTAATTTTCATTTACAATAATTTTTGTTGCATGTAACTTAGCAATTAGCTCTGTGAACGCTATTCTGCCATGGGCAGTTCAAAGGCAGATTCTACATGCTTCATACTGGTCCTCATCACAGTATCCCTTAGCATAAGGGCAAACATGATGCACATCCTGAACCACAAAAACGGTAGGCTCAGTGGGAAGACATGCTAAACACCAGGCAGCAGTGATGTGAGCTAGTTTTATAAAAGCTTACCGCAAGGCAAACAATTTTATTTGCATGGCACACACAACAGGCAACAATTTGTGCAAATGGGTGATTTCCATTCCTCATCATGCTAATGGTGAGTTCACACCAAACACGTTAAGCATCAAAAACGCCTCCGACACTTCAAGTTCGACGTGTGTGCACTTCGAATGAAGATTCTTGACATTTTGCTCTACACCCATCGTTTCGCACGACTGGTTTACATTCAAAGTCTATGTGGAGGCGCGTCGAGGGCGCGCCAGCTCTAGCCGTTGTTTTCCGTTGGACGTGTTGGACTTTCTTGACGCGTCAAACACTCCAAACGCTTCAATTCGCGCTAGAAGATTGAAACGCGCCTTAACGGCCCTCGACGCGCCTCCACATATACTTTGAATGTAAACCAGATGCGCCTGACGCTCAAAACACGTATGGTGTGAACGCAACATCAGACATTGTTTGTGGTGTTGCCCAGGGCTAAGAATCGGGAACAAAATTGTTTATTTTTTTTTTTACATAAGTTCTATCTGTAAGGTATCAGAAACATTTGATTTTGTTTATTTGCAGATGACACAAACATTGACCGAAATCAATTCAGAGTTATGTAAATTGAAAAAGTGGTTTGATATTAATAAATTATCACCAAATTTAGATAAAACCAAATGTGTGTTATTTAGGAACCTAATTTCAGAGACACTGAAATTAGGTTTTTGGGCATATTGATTAATAATAAGATCTGCTGGAAACTTCATGTTAAATATAAACAGTCTAAAATAGCTACAAGTATTGCTATTTGGTTGAAGCAAATCAACCATTTAGAAAAAGTCTCAAAGTGTCGGATGTAGAGGGGTGATGAATTCAGACAAAAATGAAAGCGCTGTGGATCGCTTGGGCATGTGTCTGTAGGTTGATGTTTGTGTGTGTGTTTACGTATGTATATCTTATTTAGGTAGGTGTATACATATGTATGTTGTGTGTATGTATTATTTATATTTGGTTCAGAAACTATTTTTGATTTAGAAGGGATACAGGGAATGGGAAGATTATTTATGTCATGACGTACAGGATAGAGAAGGGGTATGATTAAATAAGTCAAACTTTGTCATACTCCTCTTCAGACTCACAGTTACCAAACATGTGGTATTTGCACATATTTGAGTTTGTAAGTTTGGTGATAGTAGAACTTTCACATTTTCTAAGTAAGGATGCTTAGAAAATGTATCTAAATTTCTACACTTAGAAAATGTGAAAGTTCTACTTTTTATTAGGTTTTGTTTTTTTATTGGTGAAATGTCAATCTGAAGTAAAAAAAAATCATCATCAATTCATCATCATCATATTTTCAGCAATAAGGCAATTCAAAAGCCTAGAAGAAAAATAAAACAAAAAAGCTAAAAAACATTACATTGCAGAAGCAAAATAAAATGGTGACAAGTTGAAAAACGAACAGCATTTTAGGATTTTTCAGTTGTTATAAATTACAGGCAACTCTAAATGTGGGTTTTTAACATTGATTTAAAGGAACTTGTTTCCACATTTTCCTATTTTCTAGGGGCTTGTTCCAGATTAGTGGAGCATAACAACTCAATGGTGCTTATTCCTGTTTGGTTGTGATTCTGGGGCTGCAGAGTAGACCAGAACCAGAAGACCTGAGTGGTTGATACAACAGCAGCAACAGGTGACAGTGGGTTTGTTAAGAAGGTGCATGACGGCATCTTCCTCTCCAACTCCACAGCAAAAAGCAAACTGCAGGAGACCCATATATGCATTTGTCTATCTTACTCATTTGGGCCGACAGGAGTTTCTCCAGGACCTTGATATGAAACATCTGGGTAGCGGTTCTACAGTCATTAATTACTGTAGAACCGCTTGGGTACCAGAATCCAGGATGTCTTCCATAACAATGGAACCTTCTTCTGAGTCAGGCTAAAGTTGAAGAGGTATTGCAGAATCCCACATAAGTGCTCTGCACAGGCCTTCCGGGCTCTGGGGCTGAAACCATCTAGACCTGCAGCCCTGTTCTAGTTCCGCTGGCTCTTCACCTGACATCTAGATACAGAAAAGTAGGACAGAGAGGCAAAGGGAGCAGTAGCATCTTCTGTTTTTGTCAAAGACAAACTTGTGGTAGATGAAGGCAGGAGAGGAGTAGGAGGATGAGCTTGTTCCTGAACTAAATCTGTTGAAGAATGTGTTCCGCTCATTTGCTGGACATTCATCTATCTGATCCTCTTTTTGCTTGAAGCTTCTGATATTGTTCTTTAGTGGTTTGCTCTCCAGGGTTAGGGTTTTCTGTACACTGTTTCTAATCTTGACTTTGAGATGCTTCTGCTGCTCCTCAGTCACTCTCTGTCTTGCTCCCTGAAGGGTCTTTTTTACTTGTTTACAGTTCCCTTAGCTCATATAGGGTTTGTTATTAGGGGAACATCTCACTGTTCTGGTGGTTGCCATGATATTCCACATTATGAAGGTCTTGGAGAGACTCCTGTTGGCCCACTCAAGTAAACAAACAATTGCGTCAGTATCTCCCTTGAGCCTTGAGCTTATCCTGAAGTACTCTTTTCTCTTTTTCCAGTTTCTCAAGGAGATTTCTGAGAGTAGATTGTTTTTTTAAAAGAGATTCATTCTCTTCTGATTTCTGCTTAAGACATGCCTCCAGGTTCTCCACCTTTTTCTGCCATGTCTTTCTCATCCTAAATTCAATCATTTCTTTGTTCACATCTGTTTTAGTTTTCAATCTATATTCAAATTCACCTTCTAACAGTCTGATCTTCGCTTGCAGTTCCTCAATGGTTGGACCACTGGTACTTTGCTGCAGCTGCTTTTGAGTGGCATTGGTCAGTCTCCTTAACTGTAATGAGAGCCGACGGCTTTCTCTGCGATACATTCCCTTTTCACCCTCAACGGCTTTCTGCCTGTTCTGAAAAGACTCAATTTCTTGAGTCAGGTCCTCTATTTTCTTTCTCAGCCTGTTTTCGTTCCTTCTGAATTCTTTGACCGAATTTTCAGCTGCCTGAAGTTTCTCTTTGAAATATTTTACCTGAATTTTCAGCTCTTCTGTCTCCTTTTCAGCTATTTCCTGTATGAAATGCAATTCCCGTTTTTGTGAAGAGCTTTCTCTGGATTGTTTTGAGGAAATATCTTCATATGCCTGTCTAAGCTCCAATAAGTCTTTATTAACAGTTTCAAGCTCTATTTCCTTTTGGGCGAGTTTTTTTTGTAGTTCTCCTTTGTTATTTAAACACTCTGTGCGTAACGCCATCTGGACAGTTAGTTTACTATTAAGACCGTTGATTTCTTGCTGCATCCGCTCTATCTCATTTTCGTAACGCTGGCCAGTGTGCATTTCCAAATTAAGTTTGTGCTGAAGTTCTGCTAATTCGTTTTGATATTTGTTTATCAACTCATTTTGTTCATCCAAGGATCGTTTAAATCTTTCGGTGTTTTTCTTTATCACGTCATCTTTTCTTTCTAGTTGAAGATGAAGATCATTCATGGTCTCTTTAGCTTTGCCTAGTGATGCTAGCTGTTGGGCCATGGTTTGGTCAGCTTGCAGCTGCTGTCTGCTAAGAGAGGAGAGCTCCAGACGCAGATCATTGATGACCCTATCACTGGAAAGAATTTCATCCTCTGCCTTCCTTAGAGCATCCTCTTTCTCTTTTAATTTCTGTTCCAAATGTCTGCATGTCGCTTGTGTACCCAAAGTGCTGCTGAGACGTTCCTTGATTTTACCCAAAGCATACATTACCTGATCAACCACAGGTAGTAGGGTTGTGTCTTTTAAGGGTATTGTATCTCCCTCAAAAGCTGCAACACAGTTCAGAAGTTCTGTGCGGATCTTATGATATTTCTGTTGATTTTGTTTCAACTCCTCTTGCAGCTTACCCTCTGCAAGCTGCCATGCCTCTTGAAGAACCAGTTGGTTCTCTTCCAGTGAATGAATTGTTTGCTCTTTCTTTTTCACAAGACTCCTCAGGAATGTGATTTCTTCTTTCTGCACATCCATAAACTTATTATTATCCATCTCCCTTTTCCTCATTTCTTGTAGGTAAACCTCTTGTCTCTCTGTGTTCGCGTCTTGAGAAGCCTTCTTGTCTTTCAGTTTGGCTATAGCCCTTTCAAGTTCTGCATTTTTAAATTTTAGCTCCTCTGCCTTTTCTTCTGCTCTCATTCGTCCATCTTCTGCCTGTTTTCTCTCCTCTTGGGCTATATTACTCTCTTGTTTAAGACTTACTATTTTCTCATTGAAACTGGAACACTTCCCCTGAAGTTCAAAAACCTTCATGCGCAGCTCAGCCTCAGACTTTTCCAATTCTGCGATTCTACCACAGTTTTTTTCACTGACCCCTCTGTGGTTTCTGTTTGCCAGTTCACTTCTTAGTTGTTGCTCCACTCTTTTATCATCCAAATGTATTTTTGTTAACTCCGTAACCTGAGACTCCAGTGCTGCATTTCGCTCATTCAAAGTGCTGAGAGAGGTAGTCATAATTTTAGACCCACCTGCTGCTCTCTGGCTCTCATTGCTTTCTTCCTTCTCTAAAGTAGAGACTTGTTTTGGTGTAAATGACATCCCCATACTATCTGATCCTATGTTTGCCCTACTAACAGCCCTTTCTCTTTGAACTGGACTAAAATTGTCCCATATTTTCTGAAATTTGTCCAGTTTCCTCTTCACAATTTCCATTTCTTTGCTTAAGTTAGATATCTCATTGTGAAGAAACTGGCTGGGTCGGGGTTCTTCATCTGTGCTGGTGCTGGTATCTGTAAATGAATACAGCACAGATTGCCATTGAACATCTTTATTCAGTGCCAACTGTGACTCTGCAGGATTGTGTCTCTCCAAATGTTTAGTTTTATGCCTTGCCCCTAAGTCATTTGTAGTCTTGTCGTCTTCCTCTTTGTGTTTCAGTCGTCTATGACCTGTTGGAATGTAGAACTCCTTTATCCCTTCCTTCTGCATGTTCTTTACATCCGAATTTTCCTCCATGAGGTCTTTTACTCTCATCTCAAGATGGTTAAATGCTGTGGTCATTGCTTCCATGTCACAAGCTTTCACTTTCATTTTATGTTTCCACTTCTCCAAGTCTTTAAAGGCTGAATTTAGACCGTTAGTACCAGCCATATAATTTCTCAAAATATCTGAAACCTTCCGGACTTCTTTGTGTTTTTCCTTGATCATAGCTTTGGCTTGATACAGTGCCTGTTCTGCGTTGTTTGCCTTCTGTTCTGCAACTTCTAGCTGAGACTCAAGGAAGTGAATGACTTTGCCTTTCTTTCCTTTTGTTTCCCGCTGTTCAAAGGCTTGCACATTTTTCTCAATTCGCTTAGTGTAGTCCTCTAGTTTCTCACAAAGGACGTCAATTGTTTTATCCCGGTCTTCGATGGCCTGCTGCAAGACACCAACAGAGCTGTCCTTCAACTCAATTTTTGCTAATTGTATATCATGTTTCAGTTCAAAGATTATTCTCTGTTGCTCAAAAATCACGTGTTCCTTCTCATGGAGTGTTTTCTTACATTCCTGTACTCTTTCGCTGGCATCAGCTGCAATTTCATCAAACTTTTCAGTCATTGAGTAAATATCTTTTTTCAAGTTTCTGAATTTATCTTCTGCTGCATTCTTCTCTGTCCTTAGCCAGTCCAAAGTTTTATCAGTTTCTAGGATCTGGCCCTTTACGTAATTTAACTTCAGTATTATCCTTTCTCTTTCCATTTCTGATTCCTGAAGAAGGTTTATCAGCCGTACTTTGTCATTTTGTAGTTCTTTGTTTTTACTTTCAGTTTCCTGAAGTTTATCTAAACATTCCCTAAGCTCTTTCTTGTTACTCCTGAGCAACCTCCCACTCTTAGCATTTAGGTCGTCACCATAGGTTCTGAAGCTGTCTTTGAGATCCAAATTAGCCATCCTAAGTCTTTTAATTTCTCTTTTCAGCTTCTTGACCTCTTCCTCTGTTTCAGAAATTGTTTGTTCATATTGTCTTACCTCCTGTTTCAGCCTACTGATTTTAGTGTCTGCTTCCTGCAGCTCACTGGCCAACTGCTTTCTTTTGCTTTTCTCTCTGTCAATTTTTTCTATTGACTTGATCAATTCTGCCTGTTCGCTTTCTATCTGTTCTTTGAGCTCATCAGTCTCTAAATCAATGACATGTTTGTTCCTCTCTGCTGCAGAATACCTTTGAAGTCGTTGCTCCAGCATCTCCACTTTTGCAAGAAGTTGGACTTCAGTTTTAACTTGCTCTTCACCAACTTTCTCAAGGAGGCTTTGTGTTTCACAAACTTCATAATTCTTTATCCTTAACAAAGCCTGAAATACTTTGAAAATATGTATGATTTTGTTTGGAGCTTTATCTTCAACCTCCCACTCTTTGGTGGAAATAAACATGTCTACAATCACGTCAACTTTGTCTTTTTTCAAGTTGCGAAGAGCTGCTGGGTCAAGGGACAAAACTCTGTCCCATTCAAAAGTAGCTTCCATTTTGACAAGTCTTGTCGATGCTAAGATGTATTTGTACGGTAAACTACAACTGATCAGATTTGTTACTGAATGCGATCAATCAGTCGGGGTTCGTGAACTTAGATATAGAGAAACACAGCAAATTTACTCACCAGTTGTAAGGGCAATGTATCTCAAAGGACAGTCACTTTTGTAAAAAAAAAAAAGAAAGATACAAACCTGATTTCTTGTTGGACTTGCTGTCCCAGTTGTTTGACCAGAACCTGTCTATGTCAAATCACGTTTCTAGAATGTTTTTCCCTTTACTCTGTAACTCACTTTCAAGCTTTGAAAATACTCCAAAATAAGTAAATATGACTAATATTTTATGTCGACTTTTGAAAAATCGGTCTGAATTTCATTTTTTTTTAAATTTTGTTAAAAGAAATTCCATGAGGCCAGTGATGATGTCACTAGTGGCCTTTGATGTTGCCTGTTGACTAATAGGCTCTGCCCCTAAATTCCATCAAATGTAATTGTTTTCCCTGTCTAGTCTCCAAAGCTTTTCGGGAAGGGGTGAGAGTCACATGAAAAAAAAAAAAAAAAAAAGTAACTGCAAACATTTAGCCAACTTCATCAAGCCTATATAAGAGACAAAGTAAAATGGGCCAAGCAAAATGAAAAAATAAAAATAAAAAAGAATGATGGTATGACCATAATTATTTAAATTTGGGATTTTCATGAACTGGGTCTGGGGTGCAGTGGTGGTCACCCAGGGCGGCATGAGACATAGACTTTATTTGAGAAAAAATTATTTTAGATGTAAAAACAATACAGTAAAAATACTGTAGGTTGTTCAGTTATTATGAATTTAAATAAAATATTGTCACATGTATGTCACCATGCTGCTTACACTGCAATGCATCCTGGGTAAATGACGTATTCTAGGTGTTACAGCGTTAGCTCCATTCAGCTGGAAAAGTAAGTTTTCTACTTTGAGGAACCTTCAACCTTGTGTAGTTGAACCAGAGCACATTGAAATAAAATACATTGCAGAAATGACTAGAGGAAATGGAGACAAGGAGGACCAAACACATGAAGAGTCAGCCAAAAAGGCTAGTATTTTGTGGGTTCTACTTGGAAATGCAAAGATGAAGCTCTAGTTGGCTTCCAATTCGAGAAGTGACTAAAAATAGCTAAACTAAATAGAAGACTGTATCTAGCTACAATTAATGAAGAATTGAAGTGTGTAAATATTTTTGTATGTCTTCATTGTTTGTCGTTTCATCTTTTAAGTAAAGCATCCAAACATATTAAATTTACAATATTCCTCACTCGTTCTTTGCAAAAAGGCGAACAGATGATAATGATAAGAATTTCACTCCTAAGGCAGGCTGCAAGTTTTCTGAACAAGATAAATTTATGTTGCCATTTTTAGTCAGGAGGCTGCTTACTAATTAGTACTTTATTATGTAATGTTTGACATGCTCCCTGTGCACATATGCTGCTCTCTGACATTAGTTAACCTTTATATTAAGAATGAAGACATGGGATCAGACCTATTTTGCCTACCAGCCTGATAAAGCCTCTAGAGCTGAATTAACGTTTCACAGTTCTTCTAATTTGACCTCAAATTTGGACTTGTGAAGTTTAAATTTGATACTCTCTTTTGAAGTGTTTTTTATGGAAACTTATTAAAGCCTAGATATGAAATCTTGGCAGGTTCACTGTGCTGCTGGCATGGTTTCCTAGCTTTAATTGTTACCCTCAGACAGGACTTTTCATTTTCTTATGTACAGAATTTTTGTGTTGTCTGAGTTTTGGTTTTTCTTAATTTTGTAATGTCCACTTTCTGCTTTTGTTCCTCACAAATGATTTTTTTTAAATCACGTTTTTCTATAGTACTATGAAAAGTATTCCCCCTTCACAGATTTAACATTTTTGTCACACTTAAATGTTTCAGGTCACCAAAAAATTTTTTATGAAACACAAAGACAATCCAAGTAACTACAAACAATTGTTTTTGTTTGATTAATTTAATTACCATGATAAAAGCTAACATACCCTACACAACTATATGTGAAAATATAACATCTCCCTGAACCGAATAACATCTCACAATTTTTGGAGCAAAACTAGTTACTGTCAACTAATATCTTACTATCTTGAGTCCTGTACATCATATTGGGGAATTGTGCTTCATCATATTGGGATCTGGTTGACGTCAAACCACAGAATCTTAATTGAATTGAAGACTGGACTTTGACTAGGTCTCTCTTGTCCTGAATCAACAAAGTAGTCCTAGACATTCACACCAATTTGAAGACTATATGATTTTCTTTCTGTAAAATTCATCCAATCATAGATGTTAGGATCCTGAAACATATTTCTTGTCTTATAAGGCAATAAGTTTAAAAGTGTATGTGGTATTTAATCCAGTTTTTTTTTTTTGACAGACATTAAAATTGATTTGAAAACATTTCAAGTATATATGATTTCAAAAGTGAAATCATATATACTTTTTCAAATTACTATGGCTACATCAGCTTTAATCCTTTTAATGCATTGTTCAATCCATTGTTTGCATTTCATACATTTTTAAAGTTTGTTTTTGGTATTTTGCCACTGGACACGTATTGTCCACTATGACATGCTGATGGCCATCTCAATGGGTTTTTATCTGGTTAAATATAGGTTTTAAAAAAAATAAAAACACCTGCTTGGAGGTTCCATGTGTTCCTAGTGCTTAGTTGTAATACTTGCTATTTTCTATCTCTACCTTATCACCACCTTCCGGCTTCCAGTTCAGTCCCACCATCTGGTTTGATTTTTACAATGGAGTTCTGTTGTTCTTTAACAACATTAGCACCGAAATAGTCACCGAATTGTTCTCAATTTCCTCTGTGTAGTACCTCACCTGCTTCATCAGCATCTTAATTTTATTGGCTCATGCTGTTTGACAGTAGTAATGTGATTTTTTTTTATCCAATACAGCTGAGATAAACTCAGACGTAGCCTGAGGTTTGAGTCATCTGCTGGTAAGAACACTTAGAACAATTTTCTTTTCTGAGTTTGAGTTTTTTTGTTGCTACCATAATTGGGTCAGTGAGTTTGGAGCTTGATTTTTATTGATAAACTTGAGAATTGAAACCTTTTTTGGTCTTTCGTCGTCTGGCCCATGGCCTTAATGAAGGCCACTCGGTGAAACACATTGTTCAGCTATCTCGATAGGATTTGGTAATGTTTTGTGTATTTTATTGCACATATAGCAACTTCATTATCCAAAAGGACAACAGACTGGCTTAAAGCTTTTAGCTTTCAGATGGACAGCATTTACGTTACTCACTGGGAAAAAAATATATCACATTCTCCTCTTGAGACCTAATCAGGAAGTAAAACAGTGTTTGTTTGTTTTTTGTCAACACTGACACAATATTTTACAATCTATCAGTTTTTATATTGAGAAATGTGATTAATTTTGTGCTTGACTAGTCAAGATTAAAATTAGGTTGAAACTCTAAAAATCACATTCTGTCTTCTTGCAACTGCTTCTGTAATTAGTGAAATTTATAGAGTTACGACTTATAAGAGGCTGCTTTTACGTATCAAGACACAACAGCAGATTTTGTTGAAAGACCTTCAGTACTATAATGTAACTCTAGAGAGCTTGGGTGAGTAGGATGATGATATGAAGGGAGAAAGGTATTGTATTCAAATCTAATTCACTACAGAATTATTGAACGCCATAAGAAAGAGAATTTGACCCCTTTTTCCTACCTAATGAAAGGAAAAGGTCATCTTTTGCAGGGTGATCCTCTAAACACTGTAGCGTGAGCTCAATCTATTGCACTTGAAGGCACAATGCTAGGAGAAACCACTTAATGCAGGTTATTATATTACAGTCTGCATGTACATGTACTGCAATAACCTGCCTTCTGGAAGCTATGTCATTAATCATGTTTCTCTTTTTATTCTCCCACAATGTGGAAATTGCTGAGACAGTTCCATTTTCTTCAGTCTTGACATCTACAAAATTAGTTTTGTTTACAGAATGAGATAGATAGAAAAAAAATTATTACAGTAACAGAAAATTCCACTATTGATATTCATTTTCCCTGGATCCATACTGGTAAAGAACATCATATACATGACATTTTCTTAAAGCCTGCAGACTGATTTTAAAGTGAAGATCAGAGGGAAGAAGAGTGAGAATCATACTGATCTAGATAGCTTCTAATAATTACGAACCGAAGATTTCTGTTTAGCTACCATATGTCAAGCAATTAAGTTTTGACTGCTTGAATAACATCTGTGTTAACTGTTCTGCAAAAGAGAGAGCAAAATGAGTCAAACCAGTGAGAAAGGGTTAACACGTTTCCAAGAGGTGAGTGCATCTCAGTTCCTTTAAGCAGGTCAAAGCAATCAAGAAAAACTGTATTGTTGGTACATGTGATTTACAGCATGGACGTCTCAGTCAGGATTATTTTGTACCAATCTGGGTCACGCAAGGTTAGGTATTTGCTTACAGCAAGTCTCAGTGCGATACCAAGTTAATAAAATCAGTTCCATGTATATGCTTGAAAACCAGAAGCTCTATATTCAGAGGAAATAATCTCTCCTTCTTGTATTTCAGCAACAGATAATTTAACCCAAGTAGTTTCTGCCGTACAGTTTTAACATGCTAAACATGCAAAGGTAATGTTCTGAAAACATGTCACTAAATCAGGCATCATTTTATCATATTTAAATAACATATGTACAGTATATTTGACCTGACAGATAGATCCTGAATAAACCTCCTTCTCCCGTTTATGATGATTTTAAGTGCAGTTTTCTAATGTGCTAGGCTAATGCTAGCATGTTTCCTCTTTGTTTTGAGATGTCTCTTTCTTGAACTTCAGCCCCTGTCTGTTCTTTAAAGTATGTGTGCTGAAAAAATTTAAATCGATCCTATAGAATTAAAAAAAAACTTCAATAACTGATCATTTTAGTGTCTCCTTTATTTATTATAGTTCTCTAAGAAATTAGACAACAATGATGATTTATCCTAGAGGGGTGTATATCATCATGACATCTTTGATTTTCTTTACTGGTTGTGTGACCAACTATATGCTGTGGACATACAAACTCGACTGCAAGTTTAGAAAAATAAACATCAGTACAAATTTTAATAAGAGCCCGATCTCGTCTTTCTCTTTTCCTAGTTTGAAATCCCAGAGTTTAGTTACACTAAATGTGACATTCAGTATAGCTGTTTATTTATTCTCTTCTTTTCCAGTGCTGCTTTTTCCCAGTCATTTTATTGAGCTTTTGAAAACAACAAATGCATTTAGTTTAATTTCCTTGCCTGATATGTGGCAGCTGCAGACCAAACTCCAGGCTATTTCTACTGAACTCATCCAGGTGGATGTTGAACTCTCCTTCCACCAGGGAATATTGTGCTCCTCCTCCTCCATCTCATTTACTCTAGCTGCAGTGAACTGTGTGGTAAGCAGGTGGTCGAGTCTCACTTGTGAATGGCAGAAAAAAGGTTGCAGAAATCAAATAATAGCTGCCCTGATATTTGAAAAATATGCATAAAAAATCTTGATAGAAACCTTTTTTCTGTTAATTTCTCCCCTTAGATGCATTTTTGTAGACTAGTGTTATATGCTGTGTCCTTCTTCATACATGGCAACCAAAGGGAAGCTTTCAGCCTGGAAATACACTGAAAAACTGGTATGCACATCCCTTCAAGGATCTTTTACAGTTGAAGAATCACTTTTTATTCTGTTCCACATTTCCCCGTAATCAATTCACGTCATCTGGCCATATTTTATTTAACACATAATTGTGGTGCTCTCCATCAGACATCCCCTGCAGCTCATTTGTTCCCATGAAGGAAAAAAGAATTAGGAGCATGTGCCTCCTCTCTCCTTCACTCACTACGTCCCATGTCTGAAGCACGTGGCAGAAACAGGCCATCCATTATTTCACATGTGTGAAATAACCACCACACATGTAAAGATGAACATTTCTCCTTTTTTGATGTGCTTTTCACTAGTGTGGCACATTTCCTTCCATAAAGCAAACTTTTTACTCCACTTTCCCTGTGCAAAACAGTTTGAACTCATCAGCCCTCAAGTCCTTATCACAGCCCCATCCCAACTTTTATTATATATGGAGGAGAAAATTAAAATCTGGCTCTGTTTGTGCTGAAGAAGCTCATATGAAGAGCAGAGACTCAGCTGACAGCTCTCTAAATGGACATGTTTGACCGTGCATATTGCCAAGGCTGCTTCGAGAGCTACTCTGTACACAAGTAGCAAATCCTGAAAGCCTAAGGCTGTCTGGACTGTAAATCATTATATAATAAGTAATGAGTGCTAGGCACTGGCAAAAAGAAATTACTTATATGGCATATAAATTAGTTATGTGGTATGGATGCGGGAGGTGAAAATAATGTAGAAATGTTGGAAATCATTTAATCTAAGTTTAATTCAAGAATTTATGAATACTCCTTTTTCATATAATATGCATTTTAGAAAAATCAATACACCAAAACCATAACCGTTCTGTGAAAGGCAAACTGAGAGGGTGTCATTTGGTTGAAAGTGTCACAGATTCAAGCTGTATTATTTTCAACCATAAGGTTTTTATACCACATTACCCAAAATTAATTTGTGATGAAAACAGAAAACAGCTTGTTTATAATGATTAATGTTTGAAAGTAATGTTGGGGTACCTCAGAGTTCCACACTGGGTCCACTGCGTTTAAGTTTGTAATTAATTTAATGGAGTTAACTATTTACATGCAAAAAACAAGTGGCAGATTGAAAACACAAAGAGGAAGGGCGTATATGTTTAGTTTTTAATTTTAGATGGCTTTGCAGAACATATTTAAAATTGCTAAGGTTTATCAGTCACCAACACACTACCAGTTGACACATTATGAAATCTTGAGGAATTGAATATAGCTTAGAAAATATGTCAACATCACTGCTGTTTTCCCCTGGCAATGTCCTGGTTCAAGTTTCCTGCAGTTTCTAAAACATCAAAAGTCACCAGTTGTGACAGAAATGTTTTCTACAGGACAGTGGACTTCAAAAGATTTCAGGCATGACAGTTAAGGGACACGTGGAGATACTGCTTGTCATCCTTTTGTCATATTTCCCATAAAATTGTGCCATAAATAACACTGAAACTCCAAAAATCTGAACTGCTTTCTGACAACACAATAAGTAATAGCAGATAGCATTTAACTATTAATACTCATCCCATAATTATGAAGTTGGCTAGTGCTGCTTAGTTAGTTCAGAATGCATCAAAAAAGCTGCAATGGTGTGTAGTAATGAGAACCCAAAAGCAAGAGAAAGCAAGCGACTGGTTGCAAAGAAAACAGAGTGCTTGAGTTCAGTGAAATAAAGCCCAAAACATACAAAAGTCCAAACAGAGGCAGCAGGGGGAAAATAACACATGACAACACAGGAAGCATAAATGGGACTGACAGATGGCAAACTAAGAATGAACATAGAGAAGAAGAAAAAGAAGATATGACAGGCACAGAATAAACAGGGAGGAATAATGAACAGGGACGCTGATAGCTGGGACAAGTGGGTTTTAGAGGATGGATGGCAATAAATGGACCAAGAAAGAATAAACCAAAATAACAACTACAACACAAATCAGGACCCAATGCAAGACATGGAGGACCGAACGTACATGACAAAACCACACAATGAACACAAGTTTCTTCTGCTGTTGAAGCATAAAAAGAGAAATCCAAAGACCATTCCAACAGGGAATGCAGTTCAGGTTGATTGCCATCCTGTGAACCATAGATCCAACATAGTGTGGAAAGTGACCTGAAGGTCAAAAGATCTGATAAGAAAGCTTGGGAGGATCTACCATCAGGGCCTGAAGGATGGCACAGAGACAGCAATACTCAACAAAGGGGAGTGATGCTGAAGTTGCAATTGGGCCAATTGGGTCATTTTGAATCCTCTAATGAAACACAGGGGCCTGGACAGGTGACCAAGCCTCAATTCTCTCTCAGATTTAAACAGGTACTCGACTCCATCTGTGAGCTGAAAAGACAGATTATCCTTTAACCCCAAACACTACAAAAGTTGTCACAGAAGGAGCCAGTCCTCAATCCCCTTGGAGAGCACATGGACTTAAAGAGACAGCGCACATGTGAGAAGTTCAAACAGGAGCAATTAGTACAGGTAATAAGTGGAGGACAGGAGGATTTCGGGCTGTGAAAGCCAGAATCCTTATAGGGTGATAGATGACCAAAAAGTTATCCATAGGTGTTTAAATATTTAGTTACATCTGTGTTCCTGGTTTTCATAATTTCTTTATTATTTATTTAATTAAATCTGGCCAATTTCATACTTATTGTGTGTTACCTAATTGGCTTACTATTATTTATATTTAAGGTTTCAGATATGTGGTCTTCCTTCAGTTTATCTATCACCTGTGCTCAGGCTGTCCAGCAGCTTTCCATCATCTCATCCCTCTGATTGTGCGCTCTCTCAGCTGCTTCTACTTTCCTCTGATTAGCTCCACTGGTTTCCTTTATTAATTCCACCTCTCTCACTATTTAAACTCTCTGGTTTATTTTTTTCCCAAATGGTTCCTTCTGTGGCAACTTCTGTAATTCGTTGTCATTTCTTTATTTTTATCTTGCAGTGGTTCGGCATTAACCAGTGGGTTATTCATTTATTATTTATTCATTTATTATTTACAATAAACTACTGGTTCGACATTAACCAGTAGTTTATTCATTTATTATTTACTAAATATTTCACCATGAACTTCCCAAATTCTTGTCTGAATGTTGGTCCAATTTTCCGTACATGACAGCAAATTAATTTCTTAAAAATCATACAATTTGATTTAATGAATTAAAAAAAAATTGATTCTGCCTCTCGTAGTTGAACTGTACCCACAATGAAAACTACAGACCACTTCATTCTTTGGGAGTGAGGAAACATGGAAAATTGAGTGTGTGTTAAATACTTATTTCCCCCACTGTTTCAAATAATCCACTATTGAGATGACATATCTAAACCTTTAAATAAAAGCTAAAATAAAGCTGTTTTTGCTGCACTTGCTTCCCCTTATAGAAACTATATTTTGCAGGAAGCTCAGTGTTGCTCACTTTTTCAAGTTGCAAACCCAATGACCCATTCTAAAGATCTGTTCAAATAAACTGTGTATGACCCCAAAATGAAATCTTTTTCACTTGTCTGCACAACGACATGATTGAAGGTGGTGTAGGCTGGAAAAGGGAATAAGTGGGGCAAGAAAAACACATTTTATTTCACAGTAGCAAATCAATGGCAGCATAACGGTCCTGAGACCAATATGTACTGATTCTTACTGCAGCAGTCAAATGTGATTATTGCTCTTCAGGACAAGTAAATTGTCTGCCTGTGAAACAGATTGCATTCAGCAACACAAACTGCTGTAATTGCTGTGGGAGGTTACATTAGACCTGTGACCACGAGAACAAAACGCCCCTTTGGATTTTGACCTTTACTGTCCCTACCGTTTCGTCCTGATTTGACACAGAAATGTGTTACATTATATTACATGGCCATACAGTAGCCTAAGCAGTAGGGAAGAGTCTGTTCAAATCTCAACGAGAGTAGCCATTGAGCACCAAATGGTGAAAAAAATAATTTTCTAATCTGTAAAATGCCTTCATTTAATTAGCTATTTTAATGAAGTGTAGTTCGGTTTCAGAATTAGCATTTACATGGTGCCAATTTCAAGAATGTGCTCTGCTGCTTTCTCTCATTAGACAGTAAGCAAAGACACCAAGTGTTAAATTATTCATGTTATGCAGTTTTTTAAGTGTTGATTGTTAGTGCCATTTACATGCAGTCTTTCAAAACAAACCTTTTTAACTTTTTCATATTTTCCCCATGATATTATCACAATCTGTCTGAGATTTTAGGTGATGGATAATTAGCATGTTTGTGGAAGTAGAAAAAACTAAAAATGTTCAACATTTTTAATGAATATATATTTATAAAATGTAGCAGGTGTGGTCAATCTTTGTTAAAATAAATAAAAATACAAAAAAAACATTTGGGCTATGTCTGCACCATTTTTGTATATCTGGAAACCAAAATTCTTACCCACTTAAGTAGCTAAAGATTTTTTAGACGATCATGCAATAGATTTTTATTTGGATTTACCTCTGGACTTTGACTGCACTGTTCTAACCCATCATCTTTAACATGGTGTCTTCAAGTATAGACCAGTATGTAGCATCATTCATCTTCCAGTTCCCTCTGACCAGCTCCCCTGTCTCTGCTACAGAAAGGGACCGCCATCTCTCTATGTCACAGTGGCAGTGGTGTGTTCAGGATGCCATTTTAATTTTTCACCACATCCTGCATTCTACCTGTTGTGTCAGTCTTCAAATGGGACTTCTCATCGCCTTCATTCAACTACTATTCCTTTTTTTCTCCACTCTTTTATGAATTCAGATAACACATTGCTTGATTAGATGGTCAAAGCTTGGGATTTTATAACTTAACCCTGCTTTGAACTTCTCCCTTACTTCCTCTCTGACCCGTCGTCTGTGTTCCTCAGTCTTCATGATGCAGTTTGTTCACTAATGTTCTTTTACAAACCCCTGAGGCCTTCCCAGAACAGCTGGATTTAAATTGAAATAAAATGACACACAGTTGGACTCTGAAAGCAACTGGTCATGCTCAATTTTACTTAGATGTATCAGAAAATGGTGCCAGAGTAGCTTTTTATGCAATATTTGCAGATTTTATTTGTAAAAACATATATATGTATACATAGCCAGTCTATAATTTTTTTTCTGCTATGAGGTTGTTCACCATTTACTGTTGGCAATCATATAAAATCCCAATAAAATGCATTTTGTGGCTGCGAGAGGACAGAAAATGAAAAATGCATGGGTTGTGAATAGTCTTGGAAGCCACTGCACAAAAATTCATCTCCTGCTATTTTGGGTATTAGTATTTTTTTAAGATAGACATTTTAATTATTTCATCTGTAGCAAAGGAATAAACAGTGCTGCCTGCTATTTCTCTCCTTTGTGTGAAATTCCCCAGTGATTCTGACTAAGTAAAATTCATGAAGATATTGATGGCAGTGCGCTGTAGTTGAGTTTGGGGAGTAAGAACACATACTGCCTGTCGCTGCTACGGAGTCCAAAAAGAAAAAAGAAAAAGACACAGATTTAATGTATTTTTAATGTTTCATTTTCATGGTCAGCTCATGGTTCAGTCTGTTCATGGCAGCCGCCTCCCTGATCACATGTATGTTTTCTGCATGTTTATGTTAAACAAAGAGGCGTCTGTACATGTGTGAAGGAAGCTGTGATGTTTCTGAATCGTTAAAAAGTGCAGAATTTCACCCACCAATAAAGAGATTGACTGACAGACAACCAACAGTTTTGTCCTCTTCCACAGTCAACTTAGCCCTCCTTTTATCTCTTTTCATCCATCACATCTGTCTTCCTGTCAGTTTTATTATCTCTCTGTCTCTCCTCCAACACCTCCACCTCCCACCTGCAACCTCCTCTCTTTCTCTCCCTCTCTGCCCTTTTCATCCCTCATTCACTCCCTCCCTTCTCGTCTCTCGTCCTCCTCCTCCTACTGTGCTGTCTCCTCTCGCTCCCATTCCCCCTCCAGCTCTCACACTCATGCAGCATCCTTCCCTCACCTCTTCTACCTTCACACTCACCTCCTCAAGCCTCCGTCTGCCTACCACCCTCCTCTCCATCACCTACTAACACACATCATTTCTCGCCTCTTCCTCGAGTCTCGTCTCTGCCTCCTCCTACTCCTCCTCCTCTTCCATCTCCCGCCGGTTTTCCCTCCTTCTTACAACACTCTGCACCCACTATCCACACACTCATGCTCATTGGCACCCAAGGACAGAACAGCTTCTCGTCTGAACCGGCGATGGTTTGATCCTTTTGGCCAGACTTCTTGACACTGAGCTCAGCTGAGGAAGAGGACAAGGACAGAAAGAAGGCATGGAGCACAGCCACATCTTCCCTGTGTCCCACCACAATGGAAGCGCCGGGGGATGCCCTCTCGGACCCCTGCCCGTTATCTACTACAGCGTCCTGCTCTGTCTCGGCCTGCCTGGTAAGAAAGTCTGCGTTGCTGCCTGCATCGCTGCTCTCTCCCAGAGTTATGCTTTGCATTTCGATTTGTTGTGCACTTGTTTGCAGGACTGAGTGAGACTGCTGTGCACCGCTGCACACACACGCTGTTGATTTGTCACTCTGACCTTGTTGCTGTCACGCATGCATGTGCTTTTTGTGTATTTGTTTCTACTTGTGCTTGTCGTTTTTTCTACCCCTTCAGACTTAAAACATCACAATAAGCACAAAATTCCACCACTACTGTCTGTTTTTTTTTTTTTGTTTTTTTTTTCTGAACGTCAGATGAGGTGTAAATAGGTACAAGTAGCTGCTTGAGAAGTTGTGTGAGTAATCTTACTGGCTTGACCTCCAGGACAGGTGTGTGCTGCATGGCTTTTTCTCAAGGGAGCCGATTTGATAACACATCTGTCCTCACTGTTGAATGATTAGTCCATTCACCATCGCTGTCAGACTCATTTAATGCCTCTGTCCCACTGCGTGATCCATGAGCAATGACCTGCTCTCACACAGGGAGGCAAAACGACGTCTGTGCATGTGCGAAACAGAGAGACGGATACAGACGGAAAAAAAAAAATAGAGGTCAGACTAAAGATTAAATTTGCTGATGTCTGACTGGAGATCAGGGTTTAAGATGTCAAAATCCTACCTATATACACATCCAGTCTACTTAAGGACACCAAGACATTAGAAATGCATGATTAAACAAAACTCATTTCCTGAGTGCTTACTGATATTTACTTCTCATGCTGCTAGGAGAAACGTATGCTTATTTTATTGGGAATGTATGAGATCAACCAACATAAAGTGAAAATGAAAATGTTGCATATTTTTAAGTATTTGTGTGGTGGGAATTTCTATCAAGTTACATTTACTCTAACATTAGATCAAATTCAGTGCAATCAACGTGCGTGGATAGAATGGAAAGATTATGGCAAAGCTAACCTGTCAAGACTACGTTAACAACAGAAGAGGTTTGTGGTGACTCTGGAGGAGCTGCATAGATCTACAGCACAGTAGGGAGAATTTAACAACACGGCATTGATTGTGCACTCTACACATCTGGCTATTATCTAAGAGCAGCAGGAAGGAAAATGTTGAAGGAAAACCATAAGAAGCCAAGGAGGAAATGTGACAAAAGGTGCTCTAGTCAGACCCAAATAAAATTTTTGACCTACATTCAAAACCCTATACGTGCCAGAAAACTCACTCAACTAATCACCTGGTATAGACCACCCCCATATTTAAAACATGGTGGCAGGAGCATCTTGCTTTGGGGAGGCGTTTCTTCAGCAGGGGCAGAGAGGCTGATTGCAGTTGAGGGGAGGGAAATTACAAAAGCATGCCACAGTTATGAAGCAATTATTACCAATAAACAGCTGTTGGTCTTATGCACAAAATCCCAGTAAAATGTATTGCAGTTTCTTGTTATAACATGAGAAAACTCAAACATTTTAAGTTTGATTACTTCTACAACTTACCCAGTATTTGCAATTTTACTCAACAAGTTTTGATGTCTCTCTCAGCCAATTGCTGCAGATTAACTAATCTCCCTTAGATATGATTGCTTTCCCATCATAAATATTGAAAATGAGATGCTATCACGAGCGTAAGCCGTTTTGGTCGGAAATAAATCTGCAATGCAAAGTCCAGCGTTTTGTGAGCCAAGACTGCAGTTGCCCCAGAGATTTGCTGTCTTGTAAAAATAAGTCTTTCTTTCTGATCAAATCCTGCCTAATTATTTAAGTCAGTGGCCAGCAATTTGCCTCGCTGTCATTTCTTTTGATTCTGCTGCTGGGTTGCCTTTAGAAATGCAACTAAGGTTGTTTATTTAATCACCTAGTAAGAGTAACCAGGGGAGAGTGAGGGAGTACAAAAATAAGGTGCCTGAATTGATGGCTAACTTAAGTGCAGCAAGCTGATATTTTGCAGCAGCGACTTGTTCAATCATTATGACACAGCTCATTCCACTCAAGCTGAATCATGAATGTTTCATGGGAGCAGCATGCATGAGAAACAGCCGCATGACCTACAAACACACATGCAATAAAACCTCTTTATTGACAGGAAACTATGATTCAGGTTTTTCATCAGCTAACTGGGGTCCCTTATGCATCCAAACACTGACTCAGACCTGCATGCTTCGGGGCAGACAGGGGTCACATCAGAAGTGGACATTTGAGGTAAGAAGGCGACGAGAGAGGGATAATGCATGTCAAGTCATGGAACAAAATAAATCAGTTCGACCTGAGGAAATTATAAAGTAGGAAATGTTGAAAATTAAAGGACGGAAAGAAGGGAAGAAAAGGGCACAGAGAAGAAGAACATTGGTGTTAGAAGAGGGATCAGAGCGCTAATAGGCAGAGAGATCTAGCAGAAGTAGCACCTCAGAGCACTGAGAGCGGCTGAGATGACAGAGCTGAGACTAATTGCCACGTTTTTAATTAATTGCTAACTTGAGCTTTCTGTTTGTGTCTCTACACACCACACCATGCTACTGGAGACAGTGGAGACAAGTGCAGGCAGAGTAAACGGTGTAATGAAGCTGTTGTTAACATGTTGCGATTGTAGATGTGAGGCCTGCTCCTTAGATTGTACGCCATGTCTTAAAACGTTGGGTACGCTGTGTGCAGGAGGAAACCATTAGCTGAGGAGCAACTCCAGAGGACACGAAAAGAGTGTGATGAAGTTCCAGTCTCGCTTTGTGGTTGGACATTTCTGCACACAGTGTGCTTTTGGAAGTTTTATCTCCAAACTCGTTTAAAAAGGGAAATAAATAAATGAAGAATGTGCCAGGCAGTTTCAGCAATAATAACTCCCTCAACATTTATTAACACATCTGGTAGAGATGAGTGATGCACAAAATACATTGATTTATTTATTTTTTTTGGCAAAGTGGCACAATGTCACAACGAAAAATGTAGCTGAAACTTTTTGTAATTTATAATGTTACTTTTTAAGGGAATTGTAAAATTTTCAGCTCTAAAATTATTTTAGGAGCTAAATTATGAAGATAATGTAAGAGCAGCATTCAAAATAGATTTTTAGCTCTTTTGCTCTCATTCTTTGTAGAAGTAGCAGAGGGACCATCACGTTATGTGCGAGAGGGTAATATTTATTTTTTAAAAGACACTAAAGATGTTTTAGCTTTCCCTTACCATCTTACGTTGGCGCTGTTAGCATCGCTAAACAGCAGGCTCTGTATCTAGTTCTTTACTTGAACCCTAAGATGTGCAAATTATTGAAAGGCTAATTGAACTGCTACTTCTCTGCCTTCCTATTACTGAATATTCTTCGAGACGTGCACACTGTCCACAGATGGTTGAAATTTTATATTCAAGCATATCAGATGCGCACATGTATTGTGCAAAACCCCAGATTTGCATCAAGGAAATTCAGTTTCCTTTTGAAGAGCTTGTTACATCTTTTGACTTTGTCTGACTTCATTTGAAACACCGTAATGATAATTAATCCAGTCATGACATGCAGTAGTGTGTTCTGTCTGTGTCAGAATGGACCCAGACCAGGTTCTAATATGAGTTGAGACGTTACTGCACTGACTTATTAAAGCACAGGCTAAGCAACACATGCTGTTTTTTCTCCCTGCATTACAGAATGAGAGATCAGGAATTAAATATTCTTAACCCTAAGAGACTAGATTTGTTTCCCCGGCGTAACATCCAGCCATTGCAATCAGAATGTAAGGTGGTTATGATGAACAGACAATGTGTTAATGCCTTTCTGTATTCCATTCGATAACTTAAAAGTCTTAAGTTTGATTGTTATATTATTACAAAAACTATATTTTTGTAAAACTGACACTGTTGATGTACCTAGTCATTCAATGTGTAATTTAGGGATCAAACATAAAACTGTGATATTTGGTAAAATAACTTCTGGAAGAGTGCGGGTAAGAGTCATAAAAGGGTCAAGGGAAAGAGGTTTAAAAGGTGCCTGGGTGCTCTGGTGTGGAGTGCGATCATTTCAGCGGCACGTGGGTGCTTTGCCTGCTTAAACCCCACTTCTCTTTAAATAAAAAGGTTAAATGACTTGAGAAAATAGAGCCGCACGTAGGAGGAGTGGAGGTGTTAAACCTGGATGAGTGACAGACTAATATAAAAAAGGAAATCGGTTTCTGAAAGATGTGCTCTGTCCTTCTAAATCTGAGTTCTGTCATTTCTTTTAAATTACACACTTGAAGCTCATTATTCTGTTTCCAGTGTCCTGCTGCGGAGGTGATTTACTTTTCCACACTGCAGCCTAACGATTTCACACCTTTAAACAAGTCTGATGTCACTGAAACATTCAGACAATCAAATTGTGTCTCTCCTTTTGTTCTTCCATGCAGTCACGCCACCTACATGCCCGATTTGTTTCTTTTTACAGCTGCAGGTGTCTCCCCAATTTAAAGAATCAGACTGTGAAATATAGTTAAAACAACCAGCTCTGCTACAGTGAACATTTCTAAAACTATTTGCACAAAAAGTGATCCGATCCTGCACAGTTGTCACGGCTCTGGTGATTCCTCCAGAGGGTGACTGGTGTCTGAGCGATCTGGACAACAGCTCCTCCCACGCCCACTTATCCACCCGTTCAAGGGGAAAAGGTCGGGAGTCGTCAGCGCCAATAACCGCTTCTTCTTCCGCGCCGTGGCGCGGGCCAAGTGTCAGCCGCTACTTAATGAAGAGATGGGCTCCATCGATTTTCAGTTTGAACTATCGATCCATCAATCTGCACCCGTGACGGGGCATCTGGAACGGGATGGTGTCTTGTTAATAGATGCTATCACTCTCGAAGCAGGGTTTGAAATTGGTTGAGATAGTCGAGATAAAAAGGGGGAGCAATAACAGATTGAGCATTGCAAATGAGCAAATTAGGTTGGCTGAGATTGGAAACAGTGGTTTGTTCTCAGCCTTTGGTTCAGAAAAATATAGGACGGCAGGGAGAGGGTGGAGAGCCGGTGAGGAAAAAAACCGACGAGGGAGGTGTGGTTTGAGGCAATAAATCAGAGATCTGCTGTGACAGAGCCGACTTTGTTTGGCCAGCTGACACAGGAAAATCTGTCACAGCTGCTGGAAACGCACCGAGCTAAACCTCTGTATTTGTTTGTTGGTTTTCACAGCAGTAGCACTGTGAGGATGATAACAGAGATCTGGAGCTTATTAAGTCACTCGTTTCCTCTTTTCAGTCAATCTATATTTATTTAATTCTGACTTTACCTCGACTCTCTGCTTTATCTGCACTGCTTCACCTGTAATTTATTTTTTGTTTGGATTAAATTTTTGAAAAATTTAACTTACTTTTGATTTAGAGCCCATAAAAATCACTAAGCTGACACGTTTCATGCATATCAAATAGGTAGTTTTAACAATACTAACAGTGTTGGTTCTGATTTTATCTTTTGTGTTACCGTATTGTACAAAAACCTCATGTCAGTACTTCTTTTTAGACTTATTTTGTTTGAATATTTTCATTTCTTTTGGTTTAACTCTTTTTCCTTGTTTGAGTATCAATATCACATCCCTTTTTATTATTTATAACCTGTTTCTTTAGTGACATTTCTCTAAATGTCTGAATAATCTGTATTTCTCTCCAGCCACTTTCTCATCTGACTGTCGTTTGCAGTTTTTGCACTCCCCTAGATTTGTTGATTCAGCATTGGATCATTCCTTAATGTCTCAGTCAAGGTCTGCTGTTTTCAGGATTTTTAAACAGTTCCTGCAAGCACTTTTTGTTTCCAAGTCTTAAGCATCCCCTTGATCCAGAAGTGTGACTGTTCTTAAATGAATAGCTGCTGAGGTGAGCAGGCAGAATACTGCATCAGTAGTTTGATGCAGCAGCTTCTCCTTTTTCTCCCAATCTGTAAAATGTTCTTCAATTTCCTGCTTCAACACAAATCTCTGCTCCCCATTTCTCCTCCCTTTTTTGTGCTACCCCATCACCACTCAGCCCACATGTTAAACTTATCTTCAGATTAAAATGTTCTGCACTGATATTACTCCATTTGCATGCGATGAAAGCATATAAATCAGAGTTTAAACACTGAATGAAAGCTTTTCAATGGGTTTGCAGTGAGGACGTGCCCCTGGTTTTGCTCTGAGGATTTAATAGATCGCCCTGCTTTATGTTCGCTCTGACACTTAAGAGAAGACAAAAGGGAAATGGTTGTCATCAGGAACAAAGTGCCTGTGACCTTTGAAGCCAGCTTTGATATTCACCTCTCTGTGTCTTTCGCCTCCCTTCTTTCCCCCCTGACAGTTCTCCTCTGCACCTTTCTTTTTGTCTTCTTTAGTACTTATAATCCTACCTCTCATTCCCTCTTATTCACCTGTTATCTCCTTAACTTTGTGACCTTCATCAGAACAAGGTTTTCTTCTCTTCCTCTTTTGCCCTTCTTTGCTCTTCATAGCATCCAGTCATGCTGTCAAGCTGCAAATTGCTCCAAATAATTTCTAAATGATTTCTTTCTTCTTTTCTGTGTTTGATACGAGACCCATGAGCAATCCTTAGTCACTCATGTCACTCATGTTTCTAACTTTGGTTTTTCTGGATTGAACGGTGCAGGGTCATATGTCGACAGCTAGCCTTTAATGGCGGGATGAGTCAGCCCCGTTACACACATCAGGAAGCACTATGTGTCTTCTCTCTTCCTGCTACACAACATGGATGTCCTTATAATATAGAGCATCAGGGGGAGAGGAGACACAAACACCCACCTTGACAAATGCACAATCAAAAGCAAAACAAGGTCTGATAAAGCTTGTGTTTTATTTTTCCTCTCAGTTGGAGATGCTTTGTTTTTTTTGTTTTTTTTTAAACTAACAAAGAAGGTGAAACTTTGGATTCATAAATCTGTGAGTCTGATTTGTGTGTAGCGCCTCGGCTTTCCCCACTGAGACAAACCTGGCCTCTGCGCCAACATCCCTGCTAAATGCCAAGCAGATCCACAAAGACAACGTAAAAAAAAAAAGAAAAAGCAGGAATCAATTGAAATGGATGGGCAACCCCGTTGCAGGGCGGCTGCAGCTAAATGGAAAATGTCAAGCTCGCAAGAGATCCCTTTTGTTCATCTGTAGAGGGCCCCTGCTGCAGCCCAAACAGAATAACGTGCAGGCAGGGACAGTAAATATCTCACATTTCCCCATTTTATGTCACTTCAACTGCAAGTGCTCTGATAGATGGAGATTCTACATAGACAGGATTTGAAATGTACGGTGCACAAACCCAAATTAGCACAAAATTGTACAGTTTCATTAATAAAAATCTGGAAGGTGTGAAGTGTATTTGGTATTCATCCCTTCAGAGTCAATACTTTATTGAACCAGCTTTTGCTGCAATGACGGCAACAAATCTGGAGCAAACATGTCAAGCTCTGTCAGATTGGATGGAGATGGAGATTGCCCATGGGCATCTGCTTAATTTGATTTTTTTTCTGGGCTTTCACTTTTTAATGGGTGAACATTCTTCGACCCACATCATAATGTAACTCGGCTGTATGTTCAGGGTCTTTGTACTGCTGAAATGTAAACCTCTGCTCCAGTCTCAAGGCTTTACTGACTAAAAGGTTTTCTTCCAGGATTGATAAGTCAATTTTTTTAATATTACCCCTGACCACTGACTGCTACCATGTTTCACTGAGATGGTTTGTTCAGTGAATACTCAGCATTTTGTTTTCAGGTCGCATAAGACTAAAAACCCTTTTTCCACGTTTTGTGCATCCTCTTTGTGACTTGTGGCAAACTGAAAATGCAACATCTGACAGCTTTCTTTTTGGCATTCCTCTCTACAGGCCAGATTTGTGGAGTGCAAACCTAGTTTTCCTGTCAATATATTCTCCCAAATGACCTGTGGCACTCTTAGCAGCTGTTTTGATTTATGCTTTGCTCACCCAGTCTGTAGGTTTGGGTGGATGGTCATGTAGGCTTGCAGTTGTTATTCTCTCCCTGCTTTCAGACAATGGATTAACCAGTTTTCCAAGGTTTTGAAAGTACAAGAGCTGTTCAAAGTCTTTTCATACAAAATTACACGGAAGAAAAGTCATCCTATTAGCTTTGAGGATATTGGCTTGAGTTTTGTTACACAACAACCAACAATGACATCTTTACATAAAATCAAATATGTTGATGAGACACTAAAAAAAATCCCTAATGACCCATCATATAGCATGTTGAGTCATTTGTTGCATCAGAACAACAATCTTATTTGATTAGTCATCCAAAGGATTTGATGTTATTATCAAATCTGATAGGAAGGAAGTAATCAATGCAATTATGATTAAACTTTTTTTGTTGTTGTTGCTTTGCCATCCCTGTGGCAAAGTGCTGTCAAAGTCACAAAGGTTGATGGCATTTTAAATGCAGAAAACTGTGAAAAAGGTTTAAATCACACCTAATTTATTCATGTTTTGATGCCGAGGGAGCCGGTTTATGTATAATCTTGTAAAATGGTCTTAACCAGAAAGAAGATATGTAAAATGTGTTCTGCAAATGGAAAGTGGACAGACACAGCCCATGAGAACAAGAGGTCCACCTTCTAAATTTCAGTTTTTTTCTCTTGTGTCGAAACATGACAAAAAGCCAGCAAATACCTGAAGCATGACTTAAAGGAGATATAACTTTTTCAATAATTACTGAAGTTTTAACATTTCTCTTTTGTTCTTCACATGTTTTTTATCTTTAACTGTGCAACCACTGCTAAATAAATTATGACCAAGGACGAGCATTGGACATAACATCAGAATAAAAGCTGCCAAGCTCCAAACAAAAACTTAACTCAATATTTTTGGGAAAGAATTATGCGTGAAATAGACCTAATTACTTTCCAAATTAAATGTGGAGTGCAATCATGTTAATATATCTGTTAGAAACCACAAAAACATAACCAAAATACTTATTTTTAATAGTAGTATACATCATAGAATACAGCAACATTTTATGAAAAACAAAAACTCAAATCTTCCAGAAAACTCAGTACTAAAGATGATTTTCCATATCCTTTTCTGGATGTTAACCAAGCTGGAGAGGTCAGCATTCAGTAGCCCTTTATGTATTGGTGTACTAAATCTTCCAAACAGCTTCGGCATGTCATTTATGGTTATTGATAGATCAGACCCTAATGAATTGGCTCATCTCTGCCGATCTGTTTGTGTGTATATGTTCAGAGTCCAACATTTGCTGATGTGTGTGCACTCTGCTGCACAACCTCCCAGCCTTGCAAGCACATCTTTAATCATTATCCAGAGCCATCTTTGTAATTTGTAATCACTGGATAGTGGCTGAGACTGTGAAGTGTGATCTCTCAGACTCCAAGCTGCCATATTTAATCCAATCCCAGATGCATTATTGCAGACAGGGACACGATCACACAAGCTTGCATGTACAGTGATGGCTGCTAAGTGGATTAATGTCTCCGAAGCTGCAGTACGATGTCAGAAGTGTCTCTGTTTGAGGTAACACACTGGACATGACTTGACACGGTGCCAACAGGTTGCATTGAAATATTCGTCTTATTTGCTGTAAAAAGGATAGGTACAGTACTGTGTTTTTGTTAGCTGGGTAACTGAACCACAAGTTATCTTTTTGAGATATTTATTAATTTGTTTCTAAATGTTTGTGAAGAAAAAAAATCCAAAATTGCTTTGAAAATCTTTATACAGCCCACAAAATGGTTATACCCTTTCACTTAAATTATGGAAGAAAGTGAATTGCACTTAAATAAGAGGCAATAAGCCATTTATAGCACAATTAAATTACTAGGTTGCCCTCAGTTGTTATGAAAGTGCTGTATAAATCAAAAATTACTTAAAAGAAATTTGACTGTTCATCATACCCACGTCTAATGCCTTGAAATTGTAGCAACTACACAATCTCTGACATCGGTACATATATACATGCATACATTGTTTCAAAATGATGATAATCTCAAGCCTCAGCCCAGTACTTGAGTCTGTCCTTGCTGTTGGGTCAAGCTCTACTTGGCTTTAATTTTTCACAGATGTTTTCACATTTTCATTTAGGATTTTCTTTAGAGACTTCTTACAACCAGCTTTGAGGGTAAACTCATGTGTATTGCCCGCCGTGGGCATGTTGGCAGTTGTTTTTAATGCCCTCCATTTTTTCAAATTGTTTTGAGACCTACTTAAGTCCCTTATCTAATAATAGACTATTAAACTGCTACAATTTTCTTTCTTATGGCTTCAAACTGCTCTATTGCTGTCACAATGGTATTCATTTTCACTTCAAAAGTCAGGATTACCCTGACTGTCGAAGCAAAATATTTAAGTATAAGCAATAACTCACTTTCAAAATACTTAGTAAAGTTCTTCTAGTGACACTCCCCTAATATGACATACCTGGGTGGGATTTAACCATTTTAAGTGTGAATAAATGTGGAGGTGTTCCTCTTATCAATTGTATTTTTTATCCTATTTTATAAAAATTGTAAGGATTTCCGAGTGTTTTCTGATTTTTTTTTCACATTATCGTATATTATAATTTGCCTCTCCCTTAATTTTTTAAATTAAGGGTTTTTCTACCAAGGTACCTTGCGTCAAGGTACGTTGATGCAAGGTAGATGCAAATTGGCCAAAGATCTTTGTCAACATCTGTGAGAATGTTTAATGATTATTTCTGGGGAAACCATTGATCCAAAGGTGAGGCAGACTGGGGGAGGTGGCTTGACTTTGAGCTTCATTTCAGAAGCTAAATCACTGGCGAATGGATGGCAGACAGTAATACTAAGACTGTGAGGCTGCATATTGCCCTTGTCACAGTGTTGTGACTTTACTCCTGATTGGAGATAACAATTTGTCCAAAGAGAGAGGCAGTTGCTCCTTGAATTACCCAGCAGGTGTCAATGAAGCGAAGAAACAGATAGGAGGAACAAAGACAGGTAGAGTTGGCACACTTTTAGCTTGGCAGAATATTTTGTATCTTGTTCAAATTAAAATTGCTTGCATGCTTTTGTTTTGTGCAACTTGTGTCAGTATCTGCACTGAATGTCTGCAGCATTTCTGTCGCCGTTAGCTGCTCCTGCATTTCTGTGTTGTTTATTGCTGGCTGTTACAATCACCGGAGTCCACTAACAATCAATCTCTCTGTTTCCCTCCCTGCCCTAACCTATGCCCATTTCTTTTCTACCTTCACCATCATTTTCCCAATTCCTTCAAACACCCTCTTACTCACAACTCCTAGCTAACATCCTGACTGTGGTTATCCTGTCCCAACTGGTGCTGCGTCGTCAGAAGTCCTCCTACAACTATCTCCTGGCTCTGGCTGCTGCTGACATCCTTGTTCTGCTCCTCATTGTGTTTGTTGACTTCATCCTGGAGGATTTCATCTTGGCTTCCTTCCTCCCTCCATCCATAAACAACGCAGTGCAGGTTTTGGAGTTCTCCTCAATCCACACCTCCATCTGGATAACAGTCCCTCTCACCATTGACCGCTACATCGCTGTTTGCCACCCACTTCGCTACCACACGGTGTCCTACCCCGCTCGAACACGCAAGGTGATATTTGCAGTGTACGTCGGCTGTTTGCTATCTGCGGCACCCTATTACTGGTGGCCTGAGTTCTGGCACAGTTTACCTGGGGTTGGCAAAATCGATGAAGGAGGAGGAGGTGGAGGAGAAAGCAGCAGAAGAACAGTGGCTGAGCATGTTCTAGTTTGGGCTCACTGTGCCACCGTCTACCTCCTTCCCTGCACTGTCTTCTTCTCCCTCAATACCGGCATCGTGCGGAAGCTGCGAAAGCGCCGCAACTGCTTCAGGTTGCGTGGCTACTCCACCGGCAAGACCACCGCTATTCTCCTCGCTATCACCTCTGTTTTTGCCGTTCTGTGGGCTCCGCGCACCATCTTGATCCTCTACCACTTCTACTCTCCACCACCCACCTCACAAAGTGCCGGCCGCCTGCTCCACGTGCTCACCGATGTGGCAAACATGCTTGCGTTGCTCAACACTGGTGTCAACTTCTTTCTGTACTGCTTCATCAGCAAGCGTTTCCGGGCCATGGCGACCAACATGCTCCGAGCCCTCATTCACTGCCGGAAGCAGCCAAAGCCATTTTACGCCAGTCACAACTTCTCCATCACAAGCAGCCCTTGGATTTCACCAGCCAACTCTCACTGCATCAAGATGTTGGTGTACCAGTATGACAAAAATGGAAAGCCCATCTGCATCTCCTCTTGAGTTCACACCTACCAGCAGTGGCCCTTCAAATCTTTCAGGCAAACTTTGGCCACATGGGACTCATTGAGGTCACACAAGTTGCCCTTTTAGAGATAATAAAATAGATGGCTTAACAGGTGCAATGCACACATCAGATGCATGGTGCAAAGTTTCAAAGCCTCTTGTGATCAACAAAGTTATCATAAAGCAGCAAACAGCATCAGTCAGATGCTGTTTGGTCCCTTCATGCAAAAAACACATCTGCTGAGGATTAAACTTTAGGACAGATGAAAGCATATCACCACCATCTACCAGTGAAAATGAGCCACCATTTGCAAAACATAAAATAACAAAACAAGATGATGAGTCCTTGGTGAATCATCAAATATGTTTTGGTCATGGATGGTTCTTCATGTTCATGGCAGAAAATGAGGAAGAGCTTTTAACAGATTAGTTTTTTATCTGTTGGGAAAATTGTTGCTGGTTTGACCCCTGCACATCTCACCTCTAGGGGTGATTCACTCAGGCACAACCACGGACAGACTGCCCACTGCCCATGGTGGTGACTGTCTCACTCTAGAAATATAAAACAGCTCTGTCATTTCCATTTTAATATGCAGAGGAGTCTCAAATGCATTTTAAATAGGGCTTTTACAAAATGAAAAACACGTTCTGACTCTTCTCCTGACTGTGCTGTGCTCATAGTTCGCCTATATTTCAACGCTCACCTCAGAACTCAACCCTGACCATCATTGGACGAAGGAGTTTTCATTCTTCTGTTTGTTGGTGAAATATTTACTCATGGTAGAGATGACTGTTACTGTAGCTTTGCAAAAACACAAGAAAAGAAATGACTTGGTGTCAGTGTAGCACTGAGGTATTATTAAACTAGTTATCGCCTTTTCCATTATTAGAATGAGGAAATTTCTGCAACTAGAAGACAGTCCTCTATTAACTATTAATGGTCCCCGATGACATACTGTTAGCCATCATCCAGTTGCATATAATGAAAGCAAATGAAGATGTCTTTAACCCTTTATCTTTCCAGGAGACCAAGACAGAGAGAGGTAGAGAGGACTAGATATTTTGCTCCCCCTTCCTGTTGGTTTGTTTTCCCCATCTAAAGCTTTCGGTCCCATTATGCCACACTGAATTCAGTCTCAGGGCCAAAGCGACACATTACAGGTCTCGACATTCTGCTGCTTGCTCTACACATTTTACAGAAAACCACAGTCACATTGACTTCATACCATTGTTAGTCTGTTGAAAGAACACATTAAATAAAGACATTCCCATTTTCTTTTTGCTGTATGGCCCAAAGACAGCACACTGAGATCAGTGCACGTTCATCCTTTAACCCTCCATTGCGCATTATTAGGGATCATCTATCTAATGGAGCTTTGCTGAAAGGCAGAGTTCTACTAGAACATGTCTAAAGGGATCAGACACATTAAGCTTTTTCTGAGCCTGTAGCATATTTGAGCATATTTAGGAGACAAATAAACTCCTATTTAGCGCTTCGATGTCTGAGACACTTCAGGAATCATTGCTTCATTTTTGTTTGTACTCTTTAAACAAAACCTTCTAAAGGGTTCCTACATATTTCTCATGCATATTTTTGCAAGAGTTAATTTTCCAGTCATATGTAGAGATACAAGAGTTCTTTAAAAATGGAAGATACAGCAACTGATGGATGGATGGATGGATGGATGGATGGATGGATGGATGGATGGATGGATGGATGGATGGATGGATGGATGGA
>CAEGAE010053521.1:0-13694 GCA_903067095.1 Girardinus metallicus
TATATATGTTCTGACCCAGCCCAGATTATAACAGGTAGGGTCCATCCTCTCCAGATCTCAAAGTTGAACATTTTAGAATGTTATTTATTTTAAAAGTAATGATAAATATAGTCCATGGCCTCAGAATGACTTATGTGCCAAAAACAATAAACAAGAGAAAACTATCTGAATATTAACCAAAACTAAGGTATTTGAGAGTAAATAAACCAAATACCAAAAACTTGTTTATGTTTATTTTTTTAATATTTAACATTTTGGATGGAGTAGCTCATCAACTAATAAGGAATTTCTCTTTGGGTATATTCTGTTCTATTTAGCAGTGTGTAACTTTCAAAGTGTTTGTTTGTTCCGACACAGGGATGTGGATATGTTTCAGTGCAAAACTGTAAGTAAAAGGTTTTATTTAAAATGTGACTCAAACAATGCCATTTGAGTACTTGTACTTAAGAATTTTAAGAAGTGTAGATTCTATTGTATTCGTATTTGTGAAAGACTGAAAAAATTCTACATTTACAAAACTCCTATAGGATTTTTCTCTCTTACTACAACTTTACAGTCACAAGGCACAAACTCTTTCGCACCAGGAATACCTCCATGCGCAATTTTGTTTTTCATTTGAAACACCTGACGACAGCGAGCTAAAGAAGGAGAGGCAGACAAGAAAGCCAGAAAACGCAAAAGGGAAAAAGATGAAGATGTTGTCCATATTTTAAAAAAAAAGGCTTTACAGAATAGCTGAAAGACAGCAGATGAGCTATGTAAGTGTATTAAGAAGAAGCTTGTGAATATTCAGGTTAGACTGTGATGCAAGTAAACAATATGTCACTATCATCTTGCAACTGTGCTATATTAACAATAGAACATGACAAGAAAGATAAACTTATTTGTAGTTATTTTGTTCAGACATAAGAGGTGGAAGTGTAGAAACAAGCCACTTAATCCTATGTGATTCATTTTGAAATATTATTTACGTTTTTGATATATTTAAATAATGACCATATGATGTAGAGGAGAAGAACACAAACTTGACATAGAAGCAGTTATCTTATTGAAAACAGTGTTGCATGGTTTATATAATTTCTTGACAAATGGCCCAAAGCAAATAAATGACATGGAACAATTCAGTGTAATTATATAGAGTCCATGCTGTTGTTCAGATATCATAATTTCCTATATCATATCTGAACAACAGATCTATAATTGCAAAATTTGAAAGATTTAAACATAGATAAATGGTGCAGCAACAAGGGAGAGAATTGAGAGTAACGAATTATGGACTGAATGAACAATTTCCACAGGAAATAAACGAAAAAAGGAAAAACCTTTTTCCCAGCAGAAAGTTGGAGATGACTGAAGGAAAGAAAGCCGTGATAATAGAGGACAAACTGTACATAGATGGCAGATTATACCCCAACAAAGACATAAGACCCTGGCTTTTCTAACCAGACCATGCTTTGTTTTTATTTAAATAATGCTATCTTGTTTAATTTGCTCATGCTTATTTAAAATTTATTAGCTTTTTTTTTTCTCCTTTTTATTTTTTCTCCTAATATTTACTGACTTTATCTAGACATTTTTCACTGTAAAATGCAACAACTAAATTTTATTCACGAGAATATTAAGAGTTTTGTGAGTATAAAAAAAGGGTGCAAATATTTGAACATCTATTTGATCTACATGCTCATATTTGTCTCCTTCAGGAAACACATCTAGCTAAAATGATCACACTGATCTAAAAAGAACCCAGTATAATCAAGTATTTTATTCAAACTGTAATTCAAGACGAAGAGGACTGCATTTTGATTGCTAAAAATATACAATTAATATGCCATAAAACTATTGTGGATCCTGAAGGTTGGTTTATAATAATTAATATATCTATGTACAATCAGACACAAACAATAGCCAATGTTTATGGTCCATATATGGATAGCCCATTATTTTTTCAAAATTTCTTTACAGTACGTTCAGAATTTTCAGACTCCCAAATAATAATAAGTGGGGACTTTAATACAGTATTAAACCCATATATCAACCTTGAAATAATCAGAAACAATTCAACAATATGTTAGTGAATTTGGCCTTGGTGATAGTTGGAGGTCTTTACATCCAGTTTCCAAAGAATTTACTTTTTTCTCTTCTGTCCATCATTCATATTCACAGATTGATATGTTTCCAATAAGCAATTCCCTAATGGGGGAATTGCAATTCCCTAATGGGGGAATTGCTTATTGACAAAAACTAATATACATTCGATTGTGATCAGTGATCATGCGCCCATATCTATCTCTTGGAATATAGAAAAACAACCTCCCTTAATCTATTACTATTGGAAGACCAAGAGTTTGATAAGTATCTAAAAAACAAATGGGCATTCTTCCTCGAGATAAATGAGTCACCAAATACTGCAACATCATTGATATGGAAAACAGGCAAAGTTGTATTAAGAGTCAGAATCATAGCATGTGGAGTCCATTAGAAAAGGGAGGAAAGTGAAAAACAAACACAGCTAGATACAGAGATGAAGAATTTAGAGGAAATAATAATAACAAAAAAAGGTATTATTCCTCAAAATTTAAATACAGCTGCTATTACAGTTCTTCTTAAACCTGGCAAAGATCTTATGGTCACCTCCAGCTATCGTCCACTCTCACTAATAAATGTAAATATGAAAATTATCACCAAGGCATTAACAATCAGAATTGAGAAGGTCTTCTCATCCTTCATTCATCCAGATCAAACTAGTTTTATTAAAAATAGATATTCCTCATATAATATACAGATATTGTTGAACTTAAATGCTTTAACAAATAAACAAGACTGAGCCATTGTAACTTTGGATGCTGAAAAAGTGTTTGATAAAGTGAATTAGTCACTTTTGTTTTCAATATTAAGAAGGTTTTGGAGATTCTTTTATTAACTGTGACTGTTACTGCCAACAATATAATTTCAAAGAATTTCATCTTACAAAGTGGCACAAGGCAGGGTTGTCCACTGCAGGATCCATATTTTTCAATAAGTGCAACAATCAGAATGATTAGTCAATTCTCAAAAATATCTAATTACTCAATAAATTGGAATAAATCTGCAGTTCTTCTTTTAAATAATTTAAAATGGAATGAGACAATCCAAACTATACCTATTCCTTTATGCACAACTCATATTACATACGTTGGGATTAAATTATCTCCTAAATTGTCAGATTTATTTAATCTTAATTTCATACCCCTTCAAGAATCAATAAAAAAAAACTTGAAACAATGGATAAATTTACCACTTTCACTTGCTGATAGTATAGCGACTATTAAAATGAAAATACTTCCCCAAATTAATTATCTATTTCCGATGTTACCCATCCAACCAACTAAAGAATGTTTTACATCTTTAGATAGTATAATTTCCAAATTTTATTGGAAAAACAAGCCACCTAGAATAAAGTTATCAACTTTACAAAACTCAAAACAATATGGAGGACTAGATGCACCAAATTTTTATTATTATTATTTAGTCAATCAACTACACTACATAATTAAGTGTACCCAAAACCAGCAACACAATGATTTAAATGAATTGGAACAATCATTTTGTGTGAAAATACAACTATTGGATTTACCATTCATTAGTCAAGCGATTCGGAAACATGGTTGCTTTAAATCACCAACTATTAAAGCCACTCTTTCAGTTTGGTGGAAATTCAATAATATTATCAACTCAAATTTTACCACCTCAAAATACACTACAATTTGGAACAATCCAGATCTTACAATAAATAAATAAAAACTCTTTTAGCTTGTTGGTCTCTAAAGGCATTAGACATTTTGAATATATTTTTAATGTAATAAATTCCTTTTCATTTTCTAATTAACTAAACAATATAAACTTAATGATATTCAATATTTAGAATATCTTCAATTAAAATATCTAATGCAAAGTAAATATGACCTGGAACAACTCATTATAGAATCTAATACACAAATTATGGAACTATTTAAAATTACGTCTAGAAAGAAACTCAATCAATCAACAGAATGTTAAATAGGATTGATTCAACAATATCCATACCTACTTTAAATCGCAAATAGATCTGAATATAAACCCAGACTGTGAATTTTGGATTAAAATTTGCAATAATATCTCATATATGACAAAATATGCAAATCTTCAGCTCATTCAAAATAAAGTACTTCACAGAATCCACTACACAACTCAAAGAATGCATAAAATGGGTTTGGCTCAGTCTGAATTGTTCAGAAATTGTTCACAAAATAACCCTGATACATACTTTTATGCTTTATGGTTATGCAAACCTGTTCCAACAATTTTGGATAAGAGTAACTACATTCTTCTCCAGTAGGTTTGGTTGTCTCGTGCCATTATCACCTTCTCTTTGTTTATTGGGAGACACCACCAACATCATTAATGATGTTCCAAATACTAAACAACTACTTATAGCTTTAACCAATGCTAAGAAAACAATTCTTATGAACTGGAAAACAAGGACCGCCATAAGTGTGACACATTGGAAAAATGTACTTATTGGGCACATTTCAATGGAAAATAAAATAGATTTAATATGATTCTCATATATACTTTAAATAACATCATTTATGTATTATGATCATTGTCTCCACTCTGCTTTGCTCCTCTTCCTTTTTCGGCATCATTTCTCCGGTCTCATTTCATTTAATTCCTGTATGCAAAATAACAAATTACACTCAGTAGAATTAATTTATCAGTTCCATTAATTGGTCCGTCATATTTACCTGTCTTTCATAATTTATTGATGTGTTATTTTTTTTGCTCGTATTAATATTTCTATTATTGGTGTTTTTGTTTTGTTTTTGTTGGGTTGTTTGTTCGTGTTCTGTTTGTTTTTATTGCTCTACATACTGATGTCGTTCATATTACCATTTTTGCTCACAAACTCTCATACACATACATATGCACACACCGTTAATAATACTCATTCTTAGCAACACAATACCCTCTGTTTTCTTTTTGTTAGTTCCATGATTTTATTTTCCTTTCATTAATGGAATGTATCATATCATATGTTTTCTATTTTGACATTAATAAAGTTAAAAAAGAAAAAAGAGAGATCTCATCATTTCAAGTTTCCACTACAGAAGTTGTATTGAGCACTGGCTGATGCTACTGTTGCATTTTATAATGTGGTTACCCTTTTTTTTTTTTTGATGGAACCTATTACCTACACATAATCAAATGAAATAAAAAGCTGAAATAGAAGTCTAACTAATTCATATTTACTCACCAGCATGCTGGAAATTTCAGGGAATGAGGGTGCCTATAATGTATCTGCAAACAACTCAGAAATTATGCAGTTGCATCCTTGCACACACCAGTAGTTTGGCAATCTTAAGTGTTGTGAGTTTGATTCCAGCGTCCCCAGCAATAATGATGTGCCCTTAGACAAGGCACTAAACCCCAAGTTGCCTATTGGATAAGAGTGTTTGAGTGACTGACCATTATAATTAGAGGAATGGTTCAGTTCATGTACTTTCCATTTCGTCATCCAGATGTTATATTTGTGAGCTATTCTGCCACATTCTTCACCTAAATGGTGCATGTACACAAGTGCTTTGTAAATTTTTCATGATAGTGTTCTTTCAAAAGAATGTTTTCTCGTGAACAATGACTATTTATATATTGTAGTGTTCTTGCAAAATTTTGACTGAATTGTGACTGTGATTTTTCTCCAGTGGTGATCATGTGTGCTGGAGCAGACAGGATTCGAGAAATCATGCTTGCAGCACACAAGCAGCAGCTGACCAATGGCAGTTATATGTTTTTTAATGTTGATCTCTTCAATGCCTCTTCTTATGGTGAGTTCACATCATGTTTCTCATTAAATTAGTTGTTTAAAAAGTTAACAATTAGTATTAATGTTTATGATCTTACAGGAGTAGAAAAAGGTAGAGTGCACGTCTTTACCATGGGATACATTTTGCCTTTTTTCTTACATCTGCTTCATGTGGTCATTTAAAATTACAAATTACATCCAAGAAGTAACATGGACATCAGATTAAAAATCTACAACTGTGATATTATGTTATTTCAAACATTTTTTTATTACAAAGTTTAACTATGTAATACATCAGCACCACTTTGTGCACCCTTTAAAAAATAGTTGTTTAAAAAAAAATCCAGATCGTAGTGAATATTAGGACAATTGTCAACAAAACATAAATCTTGCGTATTATCACGCTACGTCATGGAAAAGTGGAAAAGTCTCCATTCCATTAAGGAGAGAGAGAACAACATTGTTATCTTAGAATTTAACAAGTGTTTTCTGTAGAACATCTGCATCTGTTTGAATACAAAATAAAAAGCAGTGAAGGCAGGACACAAGCCCGTGGAGATCTTGCACTTGACACAGCTTCCTCTAGGCTGAGATCCAAATTGCATCGTAGTTGGTGGGTCTTTCAAACATTTAAAATATTTTCTAAAGTTTTAATCACAATATTAATTAAAGTTACCTATTTTCAACTTTTTTAGTTTGTTAGATCTACACAGATTCCATCAGGTTCTGGACCCTTCCATATATTTATCTTCTTTATCTCAAGAAACACAACAGTTTTAAAGTACCTCTAGTTCACACACCTCTTCAGTGATGTTTGGTTATAATCTCAGAAGGCTGCGGTCACACTGCAGCTGGAAGTGACCCAATTATGATTTTTTTTTTTTGCCTTAATGTGACCTGTATCTGATCTGTTCATGATGGTCTGAACAACACAAGTTGAATTTTTTCAAAGGCAACACAGGCCACTTGGATATCCGATATGTATCTGATCTTTTCAAATGTGACTTGTATCTGAACATCCAGGTTGCTCTCATCCAACCTGACTGTCAGTGATACTCGACTAATGTCCCTACTCTACTTCCTGATACACAAAAGCGGGGAAGAAAAATAACAACCATTTTAATGAGGATTAAGTTGTTAATATCCTGGCTCCAATCAGAAAACAACTTCAAAATTGGAGGAAGCTATAATCCACTGTTAGTATCCACTTTTACATCTGCGAAAACTGAGCACTTCTTCTTTATAGCAGCTGACAAAACATTGAACACGCCGAACATATGTGACGTTATTGTGCCCTCTAGTGCGCATGTGGGACACTTTCAGTACGTTTGTAGTTTACACTGGAGGTTGCAAACAGGTTGCATATATTTGAAAGTGTGACGACAACACCAAAAAAAATTTTATTTGGCAAAAAAATACAAAAATTGGATAACTTCAGGCTGCTTTGTGAATGCAACCTAAGTGGACTTTCAGTTCCAATTGGAACCTACTGCTCATCCCAAATGTAAGCCATGAATTTGTGAAGGCAAGACAAATTGTTCTCAGTTTGAAAATGTGTTTACATCTAAAGCCCATTAAGCTTATTCTGGATCGACAGCACACTTGACAAAACCACTGTTACGGACTGGAAATCAGGCAGCTTTTGCCTTTTATTTGGGCTCATATGTTTTATCCTCTTTTTACCATTTTCCCATCAGCAGAGCTATTTATTAGTAAAGGCTCTGTGGGAATATTATGTAACATGAAGTTATGAGTTGAAGAACGCAGGGATAGGAGCATCTCCAGGTTACTGCAGTGTGAATGCAATAAGCTGAATTTTTTGGGTGAAAATTGCAGAAGAATTTGAAGTAAATTCTAGGAGACTTCCAGAAATTTACAAAATGGGCAGAAGCAGTAGAAGAAACAAAAAGCCGGCAAAACACATAAAAAAAACTGTTGAAGAGAAGTAAAAACTTTTAGACAATGCAAAAGTCCCACACGAAGACTGTTAGAAACCGGTGCATAACACTGCTTTCAAAGCTAAACTGTAAGGTCTCTGCAATTTATGAGGCACAAAGCTAAAGCTAGCTGATGTACAAATAATAGCATGTAGGTTATAACTAGCAAGTTGGCCCATGCAGTGTGAAACAGCCTATGCCAAAGCTAAAATTAGCTAAAAAGGTAAAGCTAGTTATAACTAGCTGTGTTGTGATTCAAGTCATGGTTTTTGGAAGCTGTTTAACACACATGCAGAATCAAACCAAGACTACAGCAAAGTACAAGAAGAGAAATGTGCAATTCAGGAAATGTGTATGTTGAGCAGGATCAGCGGCTTCTGGGAGAAAGACAGCATTAGATTTGAAGATATGTGAGATAAGTTTTCTTGGATGTTGTTATGGATGATTGATCTTGCGTTCTGCTGAAGAAGTAGAGATCTTGGGAGTTCAGCAGGAGGACACAGGGGATGTCTTGACACAGGCTTTAGTAACGAGATGTGAAAAACAGGACAAATCTGCAGACTGTCTGGGAGAATGAGATGGACAGAAACAGGGCTGAGGACAGACTGAATCTCAAATGGACCAATGAACCTGGGGGACAGTTTTTTTGCAGGATCCTTTCAGACGAGAGCCATACCTTCTGACAAGGATTGTATTCTGACGCAGGGTCTCTCTTATGGTTAGTCAATCATTAATTCTGTTCAGACATGCGGTTGAGGGCAGTGGAGATGGTTTGAGGTATATCTACATCTGTGGATAAATGTCAGACTGAAGTGACAACCGTCTCCCTTTCCTCTGAAGGAAAGAGTGGTGGTTGATATCCCAGGGAGGCCTCGAAAGGGGACAGACCAGTAGCAGCAGACACATGGGTGTTGTGGGCATATTCAACCCAGATCATTTGAGTCTGGGTTGGCCACCAGACTCAACCGGCTTTGTGTGGGTTGGATACACTGACGCAGTGCAGAGTAGACTAATTCCTGGTTCATTCTCAGTCTACCCATTAGTTTCTGGATGGAACCCAGAACTGAGTGCCACCTTGGCGCCAAGAGCATTGCATAAAGCCTTCCAGACTCTGGATGTGAATTGGGGGCCTGTCAGACAGGATTTCCCAGGGGATGCCATGCACCTGGAAAACATAATTTAAGAGAAGCTGTGCAGTCACAATAGTAACTTTTTGAGAGGAACGAGATGACAGGCCTTGGAAAAACAGTTGACTATGGTAAGAATAGTGGTAAATCTCTTGAAAACTGGTAGGCCTGTGCCAGGCATCCCTCGCAGGTCTGGTGTTCATCGAAGACAAGATGTACCCCGTCTGAAAAGACGAGCAACAACAGACGGTACCATTCGAAGACATCTTTGCTCTTAAAGCAATGTTGCAATCGCTATGCTGAAGAAAAAATGGGATCCGGTCTGACCGTTATTTATACAGTCAGGGTGGTACCCACTCATTAGGTGGGCATGGATTAAGCTTTTGTCAGTGCTGCGCTGCATGCACAAGGGATAAACCCACCAGCGATTGCCTTAAAGGGTTAAGCCTATATGAAATAGAACTTGATTTATTTTTGAGAGGAAGTTTTTTATTTTAAAGAACGCTTAACAGGATACAGTTTTGTCTTTTGTCACTATCTTGCCTTCTGTTGATTTCGGTTGCTTGGCTACCGTTGTTCAGCTATTGTTTTGTGCAATAAAAATCTGAACAGAAAATGTTCAGCAAAGACATTTGATCCTCTGTTATGATTGAAGATGCTTTCATTCCGTAGTAATCGCCCTTTAGCTATTTACCGGATCAGAAGCTGCAATTGGAATCCAACTAGGAACGCTACGACATCTACAGTATTGGACTGATGTTTCCTTCTGTGCAGTCCCATTCTGTTTAGGATCTTGCTCAGAGTGTGCATACTATTTATAATTTCAACCACAATGCGAAATAACATAAGTATTTCTCCATATCATAGCCCAAGTATGAAGGGAAACTTGACCAACTACAGTTAGTCACTGTACTAGCCTTCCTTATGCTTGCACTAAAGGCATACTACCACCACCTTCTGGGTTTGAAATTTATACAATAAAAATATCATGTTTGTACAATATAATCATGTTAGTACTATATAATTATCCCATTTATACAACATATTGTCATATTTTTACAATATAGCTATCACATTGGTACAGTACAGTACGTTGTAATGTGATAGTGCTTCAACAAAATTTTTCCTCCATGATAGCGATACGCTTCTGTACAAACCCACGTTGGGTACAGGTGAAGCAGAGAGCAAACACTTAGCAGGCGGTTTCCGGGGCTTTGAGGTGCGTCGCGGTGACAGTCGCGGTACTGTTTCTTAATGTCAGGATATTTGATTCTGACCCACAGCAGTGGGACCAACTCAGGCTGCCTGTAGTGAAAGTCAGAAGTTTTCTCTGCAGCCAAACCATCTCTGTGTTGGGGGGCAAGGATGGGGCTTTCTAGCTATTGCAAGGACAATTACAAAAATGAATAAAAACGATTTTTATAACTTCACCATCAGACCTACATTTATATTCACAAACAAGTGTATGTTGAAAAAAATATATACGTGTCCATAATTTGATAGTTAGAGGAAGCAGTTACATCCCCCTCCTTCTCACCATGGGGTCAGTGTCTTAACAACATGGAGGTAAGGGCACTGAGAATCGGTTCACATCATTATTAGACTGAAGGCAGCCAAACTAATTTATTTTTGCTTAATTATTATAGTGGAGGGGTACAGGTCACCTGTTTGTGACCCTCCAGATTAAAAATAAAATAAAAAAATAAATTGAATATTGAAAAAAACAAAACAAAGAGAAGATTGAAAAGAGGGCACTTCCCACCACCCCCTGCACATGCCTAAATATAATTATCACTTTTATAGAATATACTAGGGATGCACAGATTTATTGGCTAGCCAACTTATTTACACCAATTTCCTTAATTTTGAGAGAAGGGTGGTCGGCTGAATCTTACATATGAAGCCGATCTTATCTCCTGATCTGATCTATGTCAGCAAAGATCTAAAAATCAACTACTGTCCTCTTCTCTTCTCCCGTGACAGAGATTTGACTGACAGAATGGACCACCAGGTCATGTCTGCACATTTGCAGTTAACAGTAGTCACCCCACTGTTGCCAACTCAGAGAATTTCTTGATATATTTTGCAACATTTCAGTAATCTGGGATTGGCCAAAAATCTGCAATCAGCGCATCCTACAATATACTTATCACTTTTGTAAAATACATTGTTATGTTTGTACAGTATTACATTGATACACATTATAACATGATAGTGTTTGATATTTTTTGTTCCTCTGTGACAGCAATACCCTTCTGTATTAATAGAAATCAAAAAAGACAAAAATTGTAGAGAGTAGCGTCTACATAGGTTTTATTTCCTAAAACAAACAACAACAATCTAATGGAATCCTGGAGAAGACTACTGTTGTGTCCAAGTAGTGGAAAAATGAGTTGGCCAATGGCCAAAGCTATTCAATTCTTAAATAGTATCTCAGTGCTAAATATGTTGCAGTAAGACATCACCAACGCTAATGTCAGCATCCACAGTCCATGTTTCTAAAGAAGTAGTAGGAATTCCATAAATGATCAAGGGTTCCTGAAACACTTTGAAAGCTTCATAGATTATAGTAGAAATCTGTGACAATCTGATGGTAAATAATAGATTAAAAACAATAAATATTTTGTTATTGAGCTTGTATGTCTTTCTAGTATACGAGCTCAATATTCAATGGCTTATCTTGGCATTAAAAACATGAGCTCAGAATGTAATTGCAAAATTATTATTTTTTTTTTTGCAAATTATCTAATAATTTTGCAAAAGTGGAAAGTTTTCAATTGAAAATTATGTTTATATTGTAGATACATGGTTTTCAATTAAAATGTGATTAATTAAACATTAAACATTCCAGGCAATGGCTCTTGGAAGAGAGAGGATGAGTTTGACGACGATGCCAGGCAAGCCTATGCCTACCTAAACACAGTGACTCTACTCAGAACAGTCAAGCCACAGTATGAGAACTTCTCCATGGAAATGAAAAGATCCATAGAGGGACTTGGCCTTTATGACTGCAATGACTGTGGAAATGTATGTATCTCCGTCTGTTCCAAATAAAACAAATGTTGACATTCTTTTACATACAACCGATGCTCATGTTTGACAAAATTTGTAAAAATGTTTTTTTATTTTACTGATGATTACCCCTTGTCCTCAGTTTGGGCAATTGGGTTTCTACTACTTGAGATAATAATTTAGAAATTGATTATTGGGATTAATCTTCCTGATATACTCCAAGATCTTTGCTTTTTTTAATCTTGCATGGTGGCTCACTAATCCTTGGTCTCTGTTCCATAGCATGCAGTCTAAGGGTGATGAAATGAGGTAGATGGACAAGCAGTAAAAAGGACAGTCAAGAGCAAGTTGAACTTTAAAAAAAAGGTTTCTTTTATTTAACCCTGTTTAAGTTGTGTGATTGAACATTACTCCATCTGTGTGGCTGTAACTGCAGCCATCACATAGAGAGATTCCTTTTCTTAACATCATTGGCATCTTTCTACTCATTTGTTCAAGCTATTGTAACTCCATGTCATCTTGTGACTGGTAGTACAGACATATTGATAATTTTGACTTTGTTTTTACCATTTAGTTTGCTCTTTTTCTCTGTGGGTACTTGGTTCTTGCATACATCCTTGAACACTATTCAAAGCTACTGTTCATTTGTGGGATTCAAAGATATTTTAACCAGTGTCTGTAGCCACCCCTTGTAATGACTTAAGTCCATAGGTTCCAACCTATGCAAAGCAATGACCAAAAGTGTCACCTTGTTATAGACCACACTTGATGGCGAATTGTGCAATTAGCTTTGTATTAACCTTCAGGCTCCCATGTCCTGGAATGGTGACCTATGGTTCCTGGGAATGTGTAGGGTCCATTGTAGGGACTACCTTCTGCTCTTGTAGGAATCTCTCACTTCTTCCCAGGGCTAATTCACCAGGTGGGATGGTAATGAGCCCTTTCTGCCTAGATCATCAGGAGTTTGGTTCATGGTTTCATTGATCATGTACTTATTATGTCATTTACACTGAAACTTGGATGACCTTGGGGTATTATGGGGTAATATACATTGAACCTATAATAATAATAATAGATTTTTATTTACCCAAGTGAAAAAATATATACTTTAGTATATTTCAAATATACTGACATTTGTGAAAGTACATTTTAAGTATACTAAGTTTTCAGTGTACTACTTATAAATATATACAAAGTATATAAAACATGCTTGTACCAATTTTGACATTTTAACTTTAGACACACTTAAATACAATTGTATCAAAATACACTTTTAAGAAATATATTAAATAAAAGTATACTTTAAGGGAACAAAATATGTATTTGCTCAAGTGAAACAATATGGTTTTAAAGAAACTTTGTGGATATTTTAAAATATATGCTCAAAATAGAATTTTTTAAAATTCACTTAATGCTCACTTGAAAAGCCTATACTTTGGGCTAATAAAGTGTGCCTTTTTAGGTGCCTTAAACAATACTTGTCCTTAACACTAAATGTAGCAGGTATCTTCAGTTTTACGTCTCCCCGAATATGATCAGTTTTTTAAAACACAACAGCCAGTGTTGTGGTCAAGACCGCCTAACACGAGACCAAGACAAGACCAAGACCAGAGTGTATCGAGACCAAGATAAGACCAAAACTTTTAGGGTCCAAGACCAAGTCAAGACCAAGACCGAGGGAAGTCAAGACTGAGTCAAGACCAAGACCAGCACCCCGCGCAACATGACACGATAAATGTGAAATATGATCAAAATTGCTTCTCAAATTGATCTGAAAGATCCACATTCCCATAAAAA
>CAEGAE010053526.1:0-15990 GCA_903067095.1 Girardinus metallicus
TTGCAGTGCTGCAAAGTGTATGAAGCATGTAATGTACAAAGTGACAAAGAAAAAGAATAAAATACATTGATAAGTAACTAAAAAGTATACTTCATTAGCAATTATTGTAAACCAAAAGAGTTATTGGAACATACTGTGATCACACTATTAATACATAAAATATATAATGCTCATATATTTAAAAGACATGCTAAATATATTTTAAATGTAATTGATCACAAAAATGGTACATTTAAGAGAAACTAATCAAGCACATTTATATTAAATAAAAACCTGTACACTTAAAGTATACAAAGTATAACTAGTTGTTATAAAAAAGCACATGATAGTACACTTAGTACACTTTAAATTAATTACTGTTAAAATATACTAAGCACACAATTAGTTGTTCCAAATAACACACTTCAAGTTAACTAATCTGTAACTTGAAGTATATTGATGATTAGCCTGGCTTCAAGTATGATTTAGTATACTTAGTATATTTTTAACTAGGAAAAAATCACATCAGACATATGTAGATTATTGTTAGTTATGTTGCTCCATTTGGTTTGGCCAAATTTTAGTTGATCACAAATTAGTTTTAAGAGTTTATTTAGTAATATTTTATTAGTAGTAATAAACTATTTTATTAGAAGTAAAATAGTTTATTTTAAAACTAAATCATGATTCCTATTTTCTCACACTGATCAATTTGAGCTTTGTGTGTTCTTAATGTTGAACTGTAAAAGACTGGTTCAGGGAGGATGAGACATCACTTTCACACATGGATTGGCCACCAGAGAGTCCAGACCTGAACCCGTTGAGAATCTTTGGGATGAGCTGGAGAAAGCTTTGTGCAGACTCTGCAATCATCGACACAAGGTCTTGGTGAAAAATTAATGCAACACTGATTGGAAATAAATCTTGTGACATTGCAGAAGCTTATCAAAACAGTGCAACAGCAGACGTGTGCCATATTCACATCTAAAGGCAGTCCACTAGATAGTGCAATGTGTGATCTTTTAGTTTTGGTGGCAACTTTTATTGGCCAGGCAGTGTAATAATAAACTTTCCTTTGCACATTAGGATCTGAACAGCTCTCAACTCCGGGAAGGCTTGTTACAGATGGAGGAGCTGGGATGGCAAAACTGAGCAAGAGGTTTAGTACCCCACAACATCCTTAGACTATGTTCCCATGTTCAGGGCGTAACTGGACCTTTTGCGGTATCTGTCTGTGTTTCCCCATCAATATGCTGTATCTACTGGAAGCATTTTGTTGGGTAGGGGAGAATGCGTGCTCACACTCAACCTGGAACCAGTGCGCTCTTCTTGCACACAGACGGACTAAACTCAGGATCAAGAAAACAGGACACGGAATGGAACAACTGCTTAAGTGGCAGATCAATGGAAACACATGAGGATGACGAGGCATTGCAGGTAATATCACAAAGTTGTACTGGTGTTACATGTTTAATGTTAGCAGTTTCTCTCACTTTGAGGCAGCCAAAGTGAGAGAAACTGAACAGCACATAATAAATCGAGAAAGGATAACACTAGAGGACTAGGCTAAAAAAGTAAGTAGAAATGTACAGTGAACAAAACACAAGAATAAACTAAGTAAGTTAATGCATAGACAATTAAGTTATATGGCAAGGCCTTTTGCGCAATAATTTATAGAGGGGACTGAACAAATTATGGTAAGATCATTACTGAATCAAAAACAGTATATTATAATAAGTAAAAAAAAAAGATAAAGTAAATAAAATTCAGGAATGGGAACACAACTAACTGGAAATAGACCTCAAGTAAAGAATGAATATGGTCATAACTATGAAGCATGAATGACCCAGCAGAGGTGAGTAAAGGAGCCAAAAAATGTGAAAAACTAAGAAAGGCATTACTTCAACATATTTTAATCAGGTAAAAGTAAGAAGTATCCATCAAAGAATTTACTCAAGTAAGAGTAAAAAAAACAGTTAAAAATATTTGGTAAAAAGGTACCTCAAGTATTCAAGTAGGTATTTGGCAGCAACAGCTAAATACCTATAATGAGTAAACCAAGTTCTGAGAAGTCAGCTCAGGGTCCAGGCAATCAACAGCTATGCTTTGCCAGTAATCAGCAACTCTAATGAGGTTAAAAGTTGGCCAAGGGAGGAAATTCAGACCACTAAGGTTAAAACATGAAAGCTCCTCACCACACATGGTGGATTCCACTCCAAATCCACTATCCACAGGCTACACTCTAAACGCACAGAAGGAGCAGTGGTCTTTTGAGCACCAGAGCTATCATCAAAGATGAAATATTGCAATATTTGAAAAGATTTCAGTCCTAGGAATAGCTAGAATACTGCAAAAATCCCTTAAGCTCCTAGGACTCTGGTAGAGGACCTGAGCTTGAGATGAAGAGCCACCTTTTGCCCAGGAGAGAGAAAGCTGGGTGAAAGAGTAGCTTTTATATAAATATACATTCACTACAAGAGCCTTGAGCATATATTTAATGTTAGCAGTAATTTTTACTTTTACTACCTGTATTCTAATTCACTCTAAGGCACCCATACATTGACTTTCTTTAGATCTGTTTCTGTAAAAGATTTTGAAAATAATTTATGATTTCTCTTTAATTTCACAGTTATGGAATACTTAGTCTATCAGGGAAAAAAAGCAGTAAAATTCATTTTATGATTGTAATATGACAAAGTGTTCAAAGCATATATTGTTGTCTCTTGTAAGACAATGTAAAATATTTCCTTGTGGGAGATTAACTGTTTTTGTTGCTCAGTGTAAACCTGGAGATACATGGTCACTTCCTCTTTTACATTTCCATTTTTAATCCTCTTTTGCGCTCTTTATAGCTTTGAGTTCTTATTTGCACTGTTTTTAATTTGTAGGAATTTGTGCATTTAATTGGAATTGGAACAAAGTGCTTTCTGTTTCACTTTTCAGATTATGACTCTTGCTTTCCAAAAGCAGGGCTTTTAACGTGCTTTCCATTATGAACGCTTTGCCTTTACGGGGACAATCAACTTGAAGTTTCCAGAGAATCAGGTGCTTGAACCGGATGTGTTCCGGGTGGATGCTGCCGCCTCTGGCAGAGTATATAAAGGTATGGGCTGACACGGCATGACCTCCGTGTTCTCAAACATCCCGGTGGAAGTGCAGTTGAAGCGGCGTCTCTGACGGAGCGCACAGGCGCGAGGTGCGGTTGTTTGTTTTGTTGTGTTCTTAATTAGCCTAGCTTCCTCCGGAAACTGTGACGTGATGTGGAGAAAGTTTACCTCGCGCTTGATGTATGGAATATTTAAAGAAGAAGTTCACATGAAAGCTGACAGTAGCCAAGCATAATTGCCCCCAAATGGAGCTTTAATTGCTTCACCGATTACCTAACTTCCTCTTTCTGACGGCATGAATCTGAGGCAGCTGCCAGGAGAGTCAGCTGGATAAAAAGACAGTTTTTACCGCATTTCTGTGTGTTTTGTTCGGTTCTGAGCTCCTATTGTCTGCGGTTCTGTACCGTCTGTAAATGCACCGTCACTGCGCTGGCAGCCGCCCAGACTGCGCTCAGCCTGCCCGGGTTGAGACCAGCAGCTCCTCATTCCTCCTCCTGTTACCCTGTTCCTGCTCTTCCAGGAGTCCTCATCATGGTGCAGCTGTGTCCCTCCCATACCCTGGCTGTGACCCAGGACTCTGCTGATGGGGAGGACAGACAGGGGGAGCAGCTGGATACCACCAGCAGCCCGAAGATGGAGACCCTGCCAGAGGGGCTGACAAGCCCGCAGGTCAGTCTGGAGGTGACCACAGCCTACCATGGCTATGAAACATACATAGAAGATGGCCTCATCTGCCTGAAGCACAAAGTCCGTAACTTGGAGAAAAAGAAGGTAAAGTGTTTGCTGTGTACCCGGTGAAGCAGGTCTCCTGCACTATTCATCATGCATCTTATTTATCCTCAGCTGAAGCTGAAGGACTACCAGAAGAGGCTGAGCCAGGGGGAGGTGCTCAACAAAGATCAGATGGTGAGACCAAGTTGCTAAGCAAATAGGAAATTGAAAAATTGTAAGTTCTTATTTCCTTGTATTCAGATGAGGGTGTTTTTTGCTGCAGGTTGCTGTAGAGAAGTATGACGAGGTGCTCCATAACCTGGAGTTTGCACGGGAGCTGCACAAAACCTTGGATGGTCTTACCCAGAATGCAAGTGTTCTTTATGTTTGCTCAGTTCCAGGGCGGTAGGGAGCTTCTTTTGTATCTTATGAACTTGATAAATTAACATTCCACCATAAATTACAATATATTTATATGCGTGTCATTTTTATTAAAAAATATTTTGACATTTGTTGCTATTGCCACTGTTGTGGCAGTATGGTCTGAAACACATAAATTGTGAGAAAATTGAGCTCCTCTGACTCCTTCCAGGGCTAACTAGAAACAACCAATCAGAGCCAGGAGGTGGGACTAAGCCCTGTCTATCAGTCTTGTGTGGCTTTGCTCATCCATCCCTCTCCCCTTGTTTTCTGCTACCGCTGTAGCTTTTCCCAATCAGCAGATTTTATTGTGAATGCTCAGGCTAGTTAGCATAGCCACCAATGATGGTGAATATGTGGTTTTCCTCTAACAGCAAGTTGTTTCACCAGGTTGATGGACAACCCTAAGACCCTCCTCCTGGCTTTGATTGGTTGTTTCTGGTTGGAGTGGTGCATTTCTTCAGATGGCAATAGTGACTCAGGGAGGAGGTGGAGGAGAGCAATCTTTCTAGATGATCTGTCTCATAACAAACTGTCACAATATGGTGACAGTTTTAACAAATATGTAAAAACTTTTTTATAAAAATTACATACTTTACAGCTTTAAAGTGAAACTTGTATTGTTTGAAAAGTTTGTCAGCCTCTGGTTGACCCCTCAGGAAGGCAAAACAACACAGAACATTATTGTTGTTGTTGACTAAAATAACTCTTGTTTCTACCTGACAGCCAAGAGTCCAGAAGTAATTATTCCAGTTGTTTTCTAGATAACTGGGAGCTGTGCATGTGACACAGCACAGAGTATTGACTTCACACTACATTTCCTTGTATTTGTCATAAAATAGATTTTAGTAGTTGTGAATGTGGGCCAAATCAACTTTTTTTGCTGATAAACTAAATAGCTTGTGTAAGGTTTTATTTTTGTTTCTGTGCAAATTTTGACATTTTTGTGCAATTATTTTAGTTTGACATTATTTAGCTTAAAACTGTCTTACTACTGGTCTCTTGGGTCAAACGGTTCTTAGGCAGTTGAATATTCCTCTTGTTGCAGCGGTACGGTACAATCCCAACCTCTCTCTCTCTGCCGCCTGCCTTGTGGTGAGTCAGGAGCTGTAGCGAGTGTCGCCATGGCGAATAGCGAGCATTGATTGATAGCTTTCCTCAGCTTTACAAGTGTGTGATTTATTTGCAGTGTGGACACGGAGTGGAATGGGTCTGCTCTGCTGACTGTTGGTGAAGGTTTGGTGTTGAACTGATGACTGTCAGACTGAGGAAGGAGGAGAAGCTAATGGAGGCTAATGGCCGCTCTCGCTGCTAGCTCAGGACAGACAGGTTGAAGCTGATCTGCAGAGCTTTGTCTCCAACTACAGAGTTTTTAGATTTATCACTAGCTGTTGTTTTAAAGATGTCACTAGGAGTCTGAAAAAATAATAAATATAGCAACAAAGTGGATAAGGTGACTCAGTGCTTCTTTCATTCTGATCACAGCCCCACTAACCCCGCCCTCATCCCTAAATTCTGCCTTGGCCCCGCCTACTTTGCGGAAATTTTTCAAAGTTTGTCGGATGTTAGGTTACGCTTTTAGAGGTGGGTTAGTTACATCCATCCATCTTCTTACACCGTTAGCCCTTTGGAGTCAGGAGGGGTGCTGTTGCCTGTCTCCATCTGTCAGCGGTTGAGAGGCGGGTTAGTTACACTTTAAGTTAATTGCTTACATGGTTGCAAAGGAAATCCTATCCTCTTTTGGCGCCGAGGGCGAACAACCCCGCTGGTTCCAAAGCTCCGCCTTAGAGCATCAGTCCCCAGCCAAGCTCCGCCCTGGAGGGGCTGCACTTAGCAAACACCTGGTGGAACTGCATGTCTGCTGAGCTTATCAAATGAACTACAACACTGTTGCAACAGAATAGTCAAAACAACTACAACGTTGTTATGATGTTCTGAGTGGGGAGTGTCTCTATGAGGTTATTAAAGAAACAGAGCCCAAAATCAAAACATTGGATACAGCTGTGAAATCAAGTTTTTTTTTTTTTTTTTAAGATGTTTCTGATGTATACAGCATTTTTATAACTGAAGGTAATATGGTTACTTGATGGTACCATTTGATAGCACAATGTGCCTGAATGCATAACATGTCCCCCACCCCCAGTAAAAAAAAACCCTAACCATTATTGAGTTTTGGGGAAAAATGGGATGAATATAATGAATAGTATTGACATTAAGAATTCTTCTGTAGAGTTTAATTTCTTTGGTATCGACCATGAATATTAACATTTCTGTAAATATGCCAGAATTAGCCAAAAGCTATTTTCCTCTGTTGTTCATGGACAATGAGTGAACATCTTGCCTGCAGTTGCTGAAGGCCCAGAGGAAGGTGGTTAAAAAGGAACAAATTGCAAAGATGGAAACTGAGAGGAGGCGTCTGGCCCTGGTGCTTCAGTTTCAACACCTTCTTGGTGGCCTACAGCAGGAGCACATAAGGAAAGACATCATGGCAGGACGCAATCATGCACCCTACATCCCAGCTCACCAGCTGCACAGCCTGAACCAGCTTGCTGCTATGATGGGGGTCAAAAGGGATGGCAGAATGAGGTGAGGTGCCACTCTATACATGGCTTTTCATTTTCTTTACTCACTATTTTGAGCAGCCACAGCCATACTGCAGAAATGATCAAATAATGTCCTTAATTTAGTGTTGTTGCAACTGTATTGTTTGAAAAGTTTGTCAGCCTCTGGTTGACCCCTCAGGAAGGCAAAACAACACAGAACATTATTGTTGTTGTTGACTAAAATAACTCTTGTTTCTACCTGAGAGCCAAGAGTCCAGAAGTAATTATTCCAGTTGTTTTCTAGATAACTGGGAGCTGTGCATGTGACACAGCACGGAGTATTGACTTCACACTACAGTTCCTTGTATTTGTCACAAAATAGATTTTAGTAGTTGTGAATGTGGGCCTTTTTCCCCGCCAAATCTTCAAGCTGCTTAGTTCTTGCAGCTGAAAAGAAAAACATTATCTGTTGGGGAAAAAAACTGCTTTTATGTTTCAAACAATTTCAAGTATAGAGTATCTTCCCCCATAGGCTAGTTTTGCAGAAAAGTGTAAACCATGTGACATGCCACCTGTTGACATCTTATAGCTCCTCTTTGCTTTGTGCTGCAGCTTGGCAGAGCAGATGGACCAAGCTGCCCTCATCTACTTGGACCTTCTGGATGGGAAAGACAAACCTGTGGCTGGATCCACATGTGAGTTGTACTATGACAGATAATTGTCATGTCTGGGAAAATGCTTTTGAGATTTGTTTTAAGGTACACTTGTTTTGCTTTCATAGAATAACCAGACTTTAAACAACATACTTGATGTTTGAACTCATAGTCCCAAGTGGCAGAAGATCATTTTTATAATTCCAAAGGAGGGGCTGTGGAAGGATGATGACTTCATGTCTGCAAAACTTTATGGGTCAGGACATGACAGGATCAGCTTTCTATGATGCAGAGTTACGTTCACCTCAGCTGTGGTGCAGCTGGAACTGGTGGAGAAGGTTGCTCTGCACAAACATCCCTGTCGTTGTTGCAGGTACTTTTCTTGGTAGGAGAGTTAATACCTGATCCAGCTATCGCCCACAGCAGAATTTGTGGAGAATCTTCTTAGCTGGATTTATGAGAGGAGAGTCACCTGGGATTAATGACCTTCGACCGAGTGTCCTGTCTCACTTCATTCCATAAACTAACTTATTAGCAACCGGAGTTTAAATTAGCTCCCATCGACCATGCCCGTTAACGGTCACTCTCCTCTTTTTCACAACGGGCTCTTGGAATTCGCCCAGGTTTAATTTACCTTTTCTAATTTAGCATTAAAACATTATTAATGCAATTATTTTGCATTCAGTTACTCAAAATGTTTAGACTTCATTCTTTAAAACTTTCTGCACGCTGGAAACTTATTTCCCCCTTTTTCAGGAAGCCTACTGTTCCTGTTTCATGAGCGTGTCTCTGCCTGACTATGATGTCTTATGAATAAATACAAAAAAAATTGAATTAAAGCAAAGCTTGCATGACACAAAATATTAAAGCACAACCTCATTGATCTTATTGAAGTTCGATTCTACTGTTATGTCTAGATGTTATTTTATATGATTAATTTTGTTACTGCTAAACTAAAATGTCCAGCATGGGGATAATGGGATGATCTCGGGTTATCTTGACCCTGAATGCACACAGCCAGACACACAGTCCGCCTGCATCTGTCTGATTAGAATGTGCAGTCACTCTTGTCTTGAATGATAAGAAACTGCATCATGACTTTAGACCCACATTGTAATCCTGTGTAGATGCATCTAATAAATGTCTGGAGAGGAATGAGCTGACTAGTGGCTCCTTAATCAAAAAAGAACACAATTTTTGAAACGTAACCTTTAGGAAATAAGTTAGAATACTTTTAATAGATTCTAAAGGTGTGGGCTGGTATAAGAAAAACTTCTGAGAGAACATGATCTACTGCATGAGGTTTGCATTTTCCCAAGAGGCAGTGAGGGATGTAAATGACTTCGAGCATTACATCATGTTACGATGTTAATCCAGGGTTAAGCCTGGTGAGCCACCAGACTTTGGCCCCATCTCCCCCCACCAGGCTTAGCTTTTATTTATTTTTTTTCTAAATACTGTTTTTTGTACATCAGGAACAGTGATGGTAAAGACTGATTAAGATCGGTTTATAACTGAGGCATTGAACTAGGCGTGAGGACATGCTCACCAACCTGCCCATTGGCTTCACATGGTATTATTTAAAAAATAATGATTCCTACTCGTGCTCCTCTGAATTTGTACCTTAACATTTCTTTACTTAACAAAAGCATTGTGGGCTTCTGGTGAATTGCACCGACCACCAGACTTGGCAGGATTTCTGGTGGAAAGTAATATATTACAGTAATATTTAAAAAAAAAAAAATACCTGGAGTGTTGTTTTGGTTGTGGTCCACTGGTGTGGACTGGTGATGTGTCCAGGGTCTATTCTGCATCTTGCACCAGCTGCATCAGCTGGAGATGTGCACTAGTCCACCCACTACTACCCTTCAAGGATTAGGCAGGTACACATGATGGATGAATCATGTAAAGGTTTTTGTTATAAGTGGCATACCAACTGTAGTTTTCAAACATTGTTGCCCTGTGGAATGTTCAACCAAAGTTACCATGCTGTGATTTTTCTAGAAATAAATCATCGGCTCTCTATACTAGAAGCTTTTTAATATTTTGAAATAATAACTTTTTGAAAATGTTGGTATGCCTTTGGTAACTTGTCTGTTTTGTTACTTCAGATAAGCTGCTGAAAGATGAGCTCATCAGACTGTTAAAGTACAATTTCTTCAGTTGTCTCCCACCTCCACCCACCAAGGCTCCAGAGTTGTCTCTGACCTCAGCCAACCCGAGTGGTAAGATGATGGTTGCATAAACGTAGAACCAGGAAGTGGACTTCAAAATGTTTAAAAACTCAGGCCCATATTTGGCTCTATCCAGGTAAGCTAAATGGAGCTGGATGTCATGCTGTCAAACTTTATTGGCTGCTTTTTATGCAAATTTCTACAACAAAAAGTGCTATGTAGGAATAAAACTGGTTTACTTTTAAACGCATAGGATCTTGAAGACCATTCCAGAAAATATATTAGTTGTGGTGTGTTCAGGACTTCTACTGAGCCATCATTTGATCCAGGTGTGTTAAACCAGGGAGAGAACTAGAACATGCAGGATGCCGGCCCTCCAGGACCGACTTTGGGCCCCACTGCTTTAGATACTTCACTTTCACGTGTCTGTTCTTTTTCTGCTTCTTGACATACTTGCAGTTGAGTTATGAAGTGGCTGTACTTAAGCCTGATCATTGCTTTCCTGTTCAGTTCCACTCAGACCTTGACCTCTTCATGAAACAAGATATTCAGTTATCTTGTATTTTTGCTTCTTTAATTTGTGCATACAAAAAATGGAAAATTGCAATCATGATTTTTTGTCTTTTGTGCCCTGCTGTCAGCCTTAAAGTCGATGCCTAAAGAAAATTCAAAGGAGGTAAAAACATGTTCATTCTTTTCACCTGTGTAGTTTTCTGAGACTGCAGTTATGCTCAAAAACCTGCTTACCTATTGGGGTTACCTCAGCTTTTCAACAGGCTCTACCTGACTGATTTGGAGACTTTGAACAGTCAGAACTGGAAGGAGGATTTCCAGGCTGTGGGGGAGCAGGAGCCTCCAGATAGCTGGGATTCAGAATTCCCAGATGGTCCTCTGTCACCTCAAATTGCAGTTAACAAACCATGGAAAGGGGCCGCCACTTTCATACCTAAGGTTGTCCAAGACCCCTCTAATAAACGCTCTACTGAAAGCAAACAGGTGAGCATGAACATGTCCAGAATGGATTCAACTTGCACAATAAATGACTCTATACTCTATACTTTATATTCTATACCTAAAGCTCACCTAAAATGTTGTTTGCTAATGATTATGTGACTTTATAAAATTATCTCCAGAGAAAAGAGAAGAAAACCAAAGGAGAGCAAAATGCCAAGTTGGTGAGTGTGTAACATCTAGCTGACTGAAGAACTGTTTCTCCAGACTTCTCTGCTGTAAGACTGTATTTCTGGTTCCCTACAGACCAACCAAATGAATTTACTTGTGGAAGTTTTCAGCTCCCCCTCTGCCTTACCCAAAGACCCCGTACTGCGGAAGCAGCACCTCGAGGACCTCATGACTAAGATCCATGGCTCCTTCAGTTTCATGCAGGTGGTCTTTAACTGTGTGTAAATCTAATGAGTAGGGATAACTCATTTTCCCATTTCCCAATGAAGGTGAGCAGATGTTCATCTTGACGTACCGGTTTCAGGCTGCTGGAAGTTGTTTAAAAGCTCTAATGGATGCATCATGCACACAGTGTACTGGTCTCTGAACAAGTAAACATAAAGAACATCAGTACTGTAGTTTGAGAATAATACCAGTAATTGTTTTACTGGTAATATTTGAAATTACCAAAATTACCCAGAGGAGAGGGAAGATTTTATTGGAACCTGAGAATATCAAACTGATCACTATAGGATTGAGTTGGGCCACATTAAGTCAGCCTGTTTGAGTTTAAAACTACATGTTAGCATCACCAGGTTGAGTGATAAATGAACTGAAGTGAATGCCTCTTCATCATAGCACCTGTTAAAGAGATGGATATACCAAAACATCTGAAAATGTTTCAGATGTTTGGTCATTAATTTCATAAAGGTGAATCTTTCTGTTTTTATATAGATTCTTACACTTGGCTGGAAATGAGCATCCAAAATGCAGTGTCTCAGAAAATGTCAATTTAATATACTGGTTATAAAAAGGATAATTTAAACGGGAATGTTCATGTTCATCAATGCGCCATGGCAAAGAGACCAGCAGCCTGCGGTCCTGCTGAGGTGTGATAGAAGCCCAGATTGCTTTAACTGCCTTCAGGTCATCTGACTTGTTGGGTCTGGTATCTCATCGTCCACTGGTAAATAAACCAGCTGTTGTTTACAGGACTCCCTCCTAGATGGTGAGACCTCTGTGACCAACGGTACTCCCAGGCTAAATAGGCGCTCGTCTGGAGCACTCTCTCCTCTAGGTAACAGAAAACACAGCCAGTCAGTTTTGTGGCCTTTGTCATTTTTCACTGATTTAATTACATTTATGAATGGTTAATGACTAAAAATACCATAGTAGCAATGTGCTGTGCTTAGTTTTTGTTGTGGTCAGAAGCTTACATACATTCTTCATGGGCATAAATGGTATATTTAGACTTATAATGATGTAGGGGAACTGTCAGGGTGGATGTCAGGCCTTCGTATCATCCTCATGGAGTCTTTGTCTGGTAGTTTGAGAAGAAACATGGTAGTGTTCTGGTAGTTCTCTTTGAGTCAACAGTCCTGCTGCTGGGTCATTATCCTCTCACAGTCCTTGTGATCTTAATAAGTTTTGTCTGAGTAAATGGTAGCAGCAGGTGGTTTTTACAACTGTTTTGAATATCTGGTGAGTCAATATTAGGATAGATTGGTGTTATTTGACACTATATTTTCTTTTTTCTAAACGGGCAATTCAAAGTGAGCAACTATAGTGTTGATTGCTGGGGGTGAGATGAGGATATCTTTTTATCATTTTAACCTATTCTGTTCTTTCATTTTTTTCCAACAACCAGCCCAGGGATGCTTGAGAAGCCCTTCTGATATCCTGGCCAAAACAATGCATGTAAGATTGTATTTTCTTATTTGTATTATTGCAGTGTTGGTCACTCTAATATGTATAACAGGGCACTCTAGTGTGTGCCCTGTTCTTCTGTAATTATCCATTTGTTATAGAATAATTTTAATTTCTTGGGTTTCCACATTCAGTCTACCCCATTACCTCCCAGGCTGATGGAGCGCAAAGCCAGTGTTCCAGTTGGGGATCCAAATGTGGAGACTGGAGCCCTGGAGTCTTCCTCAACCCACCACTCCCAAGAAAGTTCCAATACTGCTATTATTTACACCAAACTGGCTCAGAATTTTCTTTTTACTCTGCTTATGTTGTCGTCTTGTTGTAGGAGTCACTAAAGCTGGCTGACAGAAAGGGGTATTCCTCACCACCACTTTTCCACAGGGAGGCTGCCATTGCAGACCAGGAAGAGAAGAACTGTCCATGTGTAAAGTAGACTTTTTGGTCAAGTTGACAGAAAATGACTCTAAAGCTTTATTTATTAAGAAATGAACACCAACACGTTGAATCTTTCTCAGACTCCAGGAACCGAGTCAGGGAAGCAGTCTCCCTGTAACGGGCTGAGATCCAACACCTCCACTCCACCTCAGGCAGACTCTTTCTCTACACCTCCCATGAGGCGAGCTCTCACTACGTCTCAGTTTCACTCTGTAAGTTTTTCACAACTTAATCACTAACCTCTGTCGTATATCTCTAAGACTTTTGAACCGACATACCCTGATTCTGCTGTAACACCCAAATTTCCCCACTCTGGGACAAAGGATATTTCTATTCCATTTCATCAGTTGCTGTTGAGTCTGTTTCACTGACTGAACACTTTGTCTTGCACTCTGGAGGTCACTTTTCATCACTCTGAGGCTTTTGAGTTATTTGTTTTTTTTTTTGTTTTTTTTTTCAAAAAGCATCTTTGAAATGAGACAAATGTAGGCTGTAATCCTTTTCTGTCACACTTTGTAATGTGATCTTAAGTTCAGGGGTCATATTGCATCCTCCAGGCTACAGTGAGCTTCATCTGCCTCCGTTTCATCTTTTGTCCTTTCACCAAAGCTCTGTTTCTATGAAGCTGTATTCTTCCAAGCCCTAAGATTGCAAGATTATCCAATATTCAATGACTTTTACACCTAATTTTTCATCTTTTCATTTTATACTTTGGGCATAAAAGTATAAAAGTTTTATGAGAAGGCTGTTGTTTTGAGAAGCAGGGCACAAGCTTAGGGCCCCAGGGCTACTAGGGGGCTTGTAAACGTGCGGTTTTAGGGCCGATCATTGTGGATCTTTAAGATGCCTTACCTGCCGGTTCCGATTTTGGAAGATGCCAGATTTCTTTGCCTGAAATGTCACTAAATAAAGCAAAAATTGGCTTCGTTGCCAACATTGGAATGATTATTGTTAACTGCAAACATGCAGACATGACCTAGTGGGCCAGTCTGTCAGTCAAATCTCTCACTGTAGAGCAGAAGAGGACAGTGGGTGATATTTTAAACCTTTATTGAGGTAGATGAAATCGGTGGATAAGATCGACTTTACATGTATTGGCTAGGCTTGTTGCGATTAAACAAGAAATCAGTTAATCACATGATACATTAAAATGAAGTCCATAATAAAATGAGGGTGATAATATTGCTTGTTTTGTCTTTCTATTAACAAAAGCTTCACTCCAGTTACTCTCGTTTCCTTGGTAACGGCTCAGCACACGGGGAGTTAAAATCTTCAGCTGAACCCAGTACATGGGACACGGTAGCGATGACGGTAACAAAAGCTGAATAATTTTCAACTTTCTTGAGTCGCATCATTGGCCTCTGTGTGCTGGTGTAAATGCAGGTCTAAAATCCGACCGCGACAGCTGCAATCTGGGATCAATTTGGATTCAAACTGAATGACCGTGGTGAACCACTGAACCTGTGGAGCCGCTATGTTGTAATACGGTAGCAACTAAACAATACAACCAACATATCTGCACCTTAAATGTACCAATACAGGTTTCTCCCCCCCGCCATCAATCGGAGGATGAGAATGTGAACAGTGCCTAATGCAAACCCTCTAAACTCCCCCCAATTATTTATATTTAAAAGGTTTTCTGGTTCCAGTGTCAAATGTTCTTTTGAAATGAGTTTATTGATCTCTGAGAGGGTGTGTATTGTCATGCAAATGTTATGCTATTAACAATTGTCTCAAATGACTTATCGTTTATACGACAATTAGTTGCCAAGCAAAATTTATCATGACAGGCCTGGTTTTGGCTCATCACCGATCTCCCAAAGTTCTGAAAATTGGCACCGATAAATTGGATGACTGATGAATGCATCCTATAAGATGCAAGGTTATAGCATGAACAGCATTGTCAGAGATGCAATAAGTTTATAGCAGGTGTGTGAATGATCTAATCATCTGACTTTTGATTTCAGCAATCCACATTATTAGCAGAAATGGAAGGGCCCAAAACTGAATTTTGCTTGTGGCCCATCGAGGCTTGATTGAAAGTCTTGACCAATTTCTTCAGCCCTCTTTTGTCAATTTCATATTTTCTGCAGGTCTTCAAAGTGGCCACATCTTCACCCCAAAATGGAGAACTGCACTACAAATCCCACACTGCAGTCTCTTCCGGGCCCAAGTGCAGCACCGCCAGCACCCAAACACCCCCGGAGTTTGCACCCCCAGATGATGAGCCTCAGATGGGTATGTGCAGACTCATGCAGCCTATGAAGTATTTGAAAAGTTCTTCATCCCTTTGTTATTGCATGGAATTTGTTTCTCCATATAGTGTATCAGTCAGAATACTCGGCAGTTAACGGTGGACAGATGTTCCTGTCCCCTGGCCAGACAGGTGGAGGTTTGAATCGAAGCAGTCAGTCCTACAGTAGAGGATCTGTCAGAGGTATGGCACGTGGTGGCAAGGGACTGGCTCAGAACTATCGGTCCTCTGGTTGGCACAGAGGTATCCAGCCTCAGCTCACTTCCTTTCTTTCCTCCACCCTGCATGTTTAATTTCTCAATGATCTGTTCTGGTTAAGGAATGCAATAAACATGACTGTTCTTTAAAAGTTCAAATGACTGAGGCTTCTCTGGTTGATTTCTTCTCTTCAGGAGGATCCTACATCCCTCCCGCTCACCTCAGGGAGTCTGTTCCTCTTCTCTATACAGCTAGAGTAAGTCAGTATTGTTGTTGTGCAACACCCCCCCTCCTTCTCTCTCTACTCGCTCACTCTCTACTTCCTCCTCTGAGAGGGCGAGATGAGCTACCAGCTCTCCGTCTAATGGGTGAATTGAGTTTCCTAAATCTGCTGGCATTTACCCTGTCCAGAACTTCGGTAAACTCTGTTTAAAGCTGGTGACAAGAAAGACTCACCTGATGGCTGATGACCTTCATTCAGATGTCCCATCTGTCTTCCCCCTGTGAATTAGCCAGAATGAGCAGCCTAAAGCCAACTAGTTTCACAAGGCACACCTGTTAACAGTCGCTTCTTCTCTTTATTACAACGTGCACTTGTTACTGAACCAGGTTGGTTTTAGTGACTCGGGCGAGTCCCAAGGGTGTTGT
>CAEGAE010053537.1:0-12687 GCA_903067095.1 Girardinus metallicus
TGCTGGGAGGAATGGGCCAACATTCCAGCAACGGTGTGTGCCAACCTTGTGAAGACTTACAGAAACCGTTTGACCTCCGTCATTGCCAACAAAGGATATATTACAAAGTATAGAGATGAACTTTTGTTATTGATCAAACACTTATTTTCCACCGTTATTTGCAAATAAATTATTTAAAAATCAGACAATGTGATTTTCTGAATTTGTTTTCTCATTTTGTTTCTCATAGTTGAGGTCTACTGTAGAGAGAAAAATAAGGAAAAACCTCCTGCTCATTTTCATTTCTCCCAAGGCTACGGATCCACATGGCATCCCACGTGATAGAATTGGAACCACACAAAGGGAGACAACACAAGACAAGCCATTCAACTGTTCAACTTCAACATTCATGACAATTTATTAAACAATAGACAACATAAAACTCGCGCAATGCATCGTATAACAGACAAACCGATCAGACAAACACGATTACCTGAGATATAGACGAATAGACACGATTACAGAAAACAAGAAACATTACAGACAGACTCTGAGAACCGCCATTGTTCTTAATTCCCCTTCCGGGCTCCAACCTTTTTCTCTGGAGGGGATGGCTCCTCTGGGCTGTAAGTAAATTAGGGGTGTGCCCCTAGCGGAGAGGAGGGCTATCAGATTTACAACTGTGGGAACCGTTGGCCGAGTGCAAACCGTGTAATAGCTTTTATCAGATTTACAACTTTTCTTTCAATTCCTGAGTGAGACAGAGATTTTATATCTAAACACAGAGGAAATCTTTGCCCTCAGGGAGACAAATGTACTAGCCTCTTTTAGGGAGAGCCTCGAGGTCACAGAGAGATTAAAGCACAGACTTTGACCATGTAGATATGAATTCGCACACTAATCAGGACTATGTTTTTAAAACATAGAATCTACAGACTGTTATTTTAATTCAACTGATAGTGTGGTATCAAAGAAATATTCTACTAATCAGATTACATTGATTGAAGCATGGATCTTAAATTTAAGTTTTAAACCTACTCATAACAAAGCTGATTTTGTTTAATATTTAAACATGTAATTAAATTTAAGGTTGACATTAAAACTCAGATAGTTAAGCTAATAATTCCAACACTACCTATGATGTCAATTACAAGCCTCTCTTTTTTTTTTTTTAAATGGGAGAACTTGCACAATTGGTGACTGACTAAATACTTTTTTCCCCACTGTATCTTACACTAGTGGGGTCGCGAGGGATGATGGTACTTATCTCCAACGATCAACTGGAGGAAACCCTGGCCAGGTCGTCAGTCTATCGCAGTGTGTACAAGCAATAAACATTCAACTAAATATGTTTAGGTGAAATGGAGGAAGAAAATCATGTTTCACATTAGAAGGGGCACTGAATGTGGAAGTCGTATCATTCTGGAGAGAACTGATCTGCTAAATAGTTAGAGCATCATGCTTTCCATAAGCAGCTCTTTATTTAGTTTATTTTGCTGAAAAAAACACTAAAAGACTTACGTGACAACAAATTGTTTAAATACACAAAGACTTTTTTTTAGGTTTTTATATATAAAGGTTTTTCTATTGAATTTGTTTTTTCCCATCTCACAACCTGGACTGGTTCTTTTGCTAAATAATTTTTTTACAAAATAAATCAAGATAAAATACATTGAAGTTTACGATTTTAATGTGACTTATTGTGGAAAAGTGATATTTATTGTCCAATAATGATGTACTTCTACAATATTGCTCTAAGAGTGTTAGAGCCAGCATATTTATGTTTTGTTTTTTTTTGTTTTTTTTTTTGCACAGAATGACACTGAGATGAAACTGGTGGGCAGTTATGTTGCTGAACCCAACATAATAGGACTGATTGTCTGGTCTTTTGTCATCGGCATCATGTTAAACACGGTGGGAGGCCAGGCCAAAGCCACTGTGGAGGCCGTTAATTGCCTCAACAATGCAATAAAAATCATATTTAACTGGCTCTTGTGGTAAGATCAAACAGTACATAATTTCACTCTTTTATCCAAATTAGAACCATTTTTAATATGAATATTCCCTCGTTTATTTCTGGTCAAACACAAGAAGAAGTCACCAGTACTAACCCCTGAAATGTCATTTCAGTTCTTGTATATACCGGCAAGAATTTCTAAACAAAATTAGTAAAGCAAAACTTTTAAACACCTATTTTATTTAACCTTCTGACTGCTTTTTGTTTTAGGTACTTCCCAATAGGAGTGTTGTTCGAGGTTGCACACCACGTGCTGGAGATTGAGGACTTTAACGCTATGATTAAACTTGGAAAGCTTACAGCGCTGGTGCTTCTGGGGTATGCACACTTCCTGTGTCTCAGCTTCATTAATAAATTGAAACCATGGCTCCTGAGGTAGCAGCACTGAACTCTACATAAGGAGAGAAACTGCTTTGAGTTCATCCAGTCCAGTCCGGTTCAAGGACTGGACCGGATGAACTGAATGAGGCCAAAGGTTGGTTAGAGAGCATAAGTGAACAAACGGCATCATGAAGACCAAGAAACTCAGCAGACACATCAGGGACAAAATTCTGGAGAGGTTTGGAACAGGGTTAGTTTCTAGAACAATACCCCAAGCTTTCAGAAAAGGAAAAGGGTTAGAGTCTGAGCTCCATACGTATCAATCCTGGGGAAAAAAAAGTCTGTTTGAGATGGCAAAATACTTTCGACTGTGGCAAAGTCCATCTTCCTTCAGCAAAATAAATCTAAACCTTCAACTAAAGAGAGCATGGAATGGTTTAGATCAGTTGTCTCAAGCTCCACTCCTCAGTGTCGGTGTCCTGAAACCTTTAGATGTTTCTCTGCTTCAGCACACCCTGGCTCCACTTCAGGCTTATTAGCAGATTTCTGTAGATCTTCTGTCCCAATACTGGCACTTCCACCCTTGTTCCAGACTTGTGTCCTTCAAAGACACTTTCATGTTGAAAGGTTTGAATGTGTCTCATGTTCTCCTCATCCGGCTTTCGCCCTGTCCATTTTGGGTCCTATTTTTGCCCTTACACTAAGTGAGCAAAGTGTATTACGGACAATAATACACTTGTCCGTAATAAACGTGACATGCAGCAATTCATTGCTGCATGTCATGTTTAGAGTTAAAAGGCAGAATTATGGAAATTTTTTTTTTTGTCTTTATAGAAGATTCAAATATGGCCAGGCACACATTAGTAATAAAAAGTTGGATTTGATAAACTGAGGAGAGAAAAGAAGAAATAAAAAAAAATAAAATAGTTACAAACTAACAGTGAGGAAAGTAAAACAAAATGTTACAAATGCAAGACTAATTTCAAATCTTAAATTGAGCTATTAACATATTGGTAGAAAGGTTGGGCATTTGTGGTTTTGCAACATTTAAGCACTCTTTTAATTAAAATTATTTCACTTTAAAAATAGATGGGATTTCTTTAAAGCAGTATTTGTGGATATAAACTTAGCCAAAAGATTAAATCGTTAATATCATCGTTTAATTCTTCATCCCAAGACTACATTTTATTGTTTTAAAAATTAAAAGTGGAAAAGATTTCTTGTACAATATCCAGTTTTGAAAATCTTTCCAAACACATTTGTTCAATTGAACAAAATTTTCTCAAAATCACAGTCACAAAACGCACAGGAATTGATATTTATTTAGAATTTATTTTGCTGAAAGTCATTGCAGGGAAAACTTTGTACAGAATTCTGAAATTAATATCTTACATTTTTTGTGGGAGTGGAATGATTCTTATTTTCTTTAGAAATCATCATTTAAAAATAAAATGTTTTCTTCTCAGGAAGGAGGGGAAGAAAATTGATGTCAGGGTTCCTGATGTATTTCTTATAACAGTTTTGGTCTATAAAGTCACAACATTTATAGTTTCTTTTAAGAAGGACATTTTAGTTCCATTAGTCTTTCCTTTTCACAATGTAAAGGCCTTTTTTTTTTCTTTTTTTAGATATGCCGTATGTTTGTACTTAACTTAGTCTTTTGAATTACAACTGAATATGTAATCATGTCTCTATTTAGTCAAATTGCAAACTGTTAAATATAGTATTAATATATTTTAATGTGCATTTTTTGCCATTTGGGAAATGTCACAATGTTCACACACATACTGAACTATTTTTTGTTTCACTCTATTGGACATGTGTGATTACATCAAACTTTGCTCTGTATTCAACAAGTCATAACTAAACACATTAGAACAGTCAAATACATCCAGCGATGACTTTGGAAAGCAAAAATAACTTTACTGGATGTTGACGTTTCGACTCAGGCACATTCTGTCCCAATTCTCTAATTTTTGCCTGCCTGTAATCTGGCCATTCGAATCCTTATGTGCACTTTGATTGAGTCCACACTTCATAGAGTGGTGGAGGGGCCCGGTTGAGTATTGGAACCAGGCCCTTGACTGCATGCTAGTTATGCCGTTCAGCCATTTAATTCAAGTGTGTAGGACAAGGGAAACTTCTAAAAGTCTGGTACACTGGCTCTTGAAAATTAGAGATCACCAGCTTATCCATGTGTTAGAAAGGTCTAGTCAAATTCAGACTTATAATCACACTCTACATCCAGTCAGCTATTTTGCGGAGACGAATGTGACAAATGTTGTTTCTATGAAAGAGCAAAGCTGGTGCAGACATAACCCAGAAAGCTGCAGCTGGAACTGCAGCAAAAGGTTGATCTATAATGTGTAATGTAGATGTACCAACATTTTCATAGATGAATGGTTACAGTGAAACCATGCATCATTTTCTTTCCACTTTACAATGATGAACTACTGTGTATTAGTATATCATATAAAATCCCTCCAAACACATTAAGGTGTCTGGTATTACCATGACAATATGTATAAAAGTATCAAAGTCAAAGGCCAGTGAATACTGGTCTTTAATACTTAGTAACACTGAGCATGACTTTATTGTCTCTTTCAGGCTTGTAATCCATGCCTTTATTGTTCTTCCTGGGGTTTATTTCATAATCCTCAGACTGAACCCTTTCGTCATCTTCCAGAAGGCCTCAAAGGCATTGATGACAGCACTTCTTATTGCGTCCAGGTGAGATGTTCTGCTTGTTGTCAGAGTGTGACACTTTTCTAGCTCTCACATATGAACGATGCACCAATTAAGGATATGCTTTCTGCCAAAGCTCCGCCACTCTACCTGTCACCCTTCAATGCTGTGAAGAGAAGGTGAGGGTCAATGTGAGACTCTGCCGCCTCATGCTGCCCATCGCCACCACCCTCAACAAGAATGGGACCGCAATCTATGAAGTGATCGCTGCCATCTTTATTGCCCAGATAAATGACATCCCGCTGAATGCCACGGAGATATTCTCCATTGGGTAAGATGCTTCCTAGATGTGCATGGAATTAAGAAAAAATACATAGTACAATTGTTAAATTGTTGGGGGCGGGGGTCACAACAACCAAGTAACTATGTTACCTTTAGTTGTTATAAAAATGCAATCAATATCAAATATCATTTAAAAGACATTTTGCTTAGATATTTAATTCCTCGAAATTGGCCCTTTGTCTCTAAAAGTTATTCTCTTTGAAACACTGCCTTCAGAAAGCCATCACTTTCTGAAGGCAGTGCTCCTTTATTAACCTTTTAACTAAGTTCCTACCTGTGTTGCACTCAGAAGTAACTCATATACCGAGCACAGTTCCACGTGTTTGCTAATTGCTGCTGGCTAGTCTGATGAGCTGAGCGTGAGAGTTGTGGGAGAGGTGTGCTCTGTGAGGCGGGAACTCAGAACCTTGTAAACTGCAGATCCAAGATTCCAAGCTGCCACTTTCAGAGCTTTGTCCGAAAGTCCCGATCAGTCCACAGAGGCACAGCTGAGTGGTTGTCATGGGAGATTAAAGGATTTCTCAAACAATGCATGAAAGAATGTGACACTCCAGGTGTGTTTTTGATGAGGGAATAACATTATAACATGATGTAAGCTCAAAAAAGTACATTTTGCATAATACCAAAACCTTAAAGAGGAAAGGCTTGATACAGCTGTGTGTTGTACCTTAGACAAAAATGCTCATGAAGGCTGTGCTTTGTTTGCAGCTTGACTGTTTCCATTATCAACTTTGGAACTGCAGGGATCCCAGCAACGGGATCTATGACCACTGTCATAATTTTGACAGCTGTAGGAATGCCTGCCGATGATGCTGCAGTTCTGCTGGCGGTGGAATGGTTTATGTAAGTTTAACTTGATGCTCACAGCCTGATATTTGTGTTTCGAAATTACTTTGAAGTGTCACTGAAATGATAAAACCACTGACATGATGTAAACAACAGCTTTTTATAATAAATCGTCTTGTGATGTAATCAGCATAAATCAAACCCTATACAACTAGGCTAAGTACACAGTTCTCTGTTCTGAGATGGAAAAAGAGCTGGTGCAGCTGGTTGTTGTAGAGTGAGGGAGAGAAAACCTTCAAGAAAAACATAGTTGAGTCTGACAGCATGCTTCTTCTCTTCCTCTGTGCTCTTCAGAGACCATTTCGCCACTTCGGTGAATGTTCTGGGAGACTGCTTCGGTGTGGCTGTCATCAATCATCTGTGCTACGATGAGCTGATGGCCTACAGCAACGCAAGGTAAATGAAATCGTTAAAATTACGTGTTCAAAAAAATTAAAAAGAAGTTCTATTATATGGAACTCTGAGCCTGCTCTATAAATATCTAAATGTTTTTTTGGTTGTTATTTTTGGACACAAACAGATGTGCACCTTTGGGGAAAATGACATATAATCTTAGAAAGGGATGTAATACTTTTACTAAAGTTTGGCAGCCTTATTTATGTTTAGGATAATGTGGTATTGGATTGTGCCTGACTTGAAGATGCTGTAAAACTGTCTAAAATTAATGAAGCACCCATTGAAAATAAAATAATGGGGGGGGGGAGGAACAACACACACAGTCTATTTCAGCTTCTGCCTTTAAGTAGAAGATAGAAGACAATAAAAGGTAGACAAAACAGGCTTGACAACAGTTTCCAGCACTACAGGTTGTTGCTGAACTGACTAGCAGTTACTATTCTGACTGTAGCAGGAGGTGGTCTATACCACCTCTGAATGTGTAAAATAGTCTGAATGTGTAAGTATCCTTATATTTGTTTAATCTTAAATTCTTTGTATTTTAAAGACTTTTTTCACAGTCAGCATGTCCAGATTATTATTGACTACGTTTTCTATTTTTCTTGTTAGGGCCATTAGAGAGGCTGAAAAGGACGTAAGCTGTTTGGAGCCTGATGAGCAGCTCATCCCCCCCGCCTCCTCTCCACCCTCAGGATCCATTTCACCTAAGTGAGGGGACCGTCTAAGGACCACATTCACACCAGCAGGCTGAAACCTCAGGACAGGGACGTCAGCCTCCTGGCGTATCTGAGCTGATCATTTCCCTGCTCGCTTATGGTTATTGCTAGTTGGATGGTGTCATATCAGTTCATTCATCTGTATTTATTTCAGTTTTTGCAACATTTAAATGATCTATCTATATATTTCTAATGTATTGAGTTTTTAATAATTACAAGTATTGTTATGCGTTTGTAGATAAACTTTACCATTCTGGATTTTATTGTTCATGCTTTTGCATGTTTCCTATGAATTGTTGAACGTGCTGCTTCCATTCTTAGGAAACTGTTTTCCATGCATCAGTTTAAAATTTGATCAGGTTTAGCAATGAGTTAGTCAGCAGAGATGAAATTAAATGGCGCAATTAAAAAATCCGGCAACAAAGAAACCACAAAAGAAAACAGAAAATCTGCAAGACATTCTGTCACGATGGGTTCTAATTTTCTAACTCGCATGCAGAAACATCAGGCGGAGAACAGAAGTCAGTTAAATGGTTTATTGTAAAAGTAACAATAACCAGAACAGCGGGCCCAAGGGATGACAACAATCTGAATCACTGGAGCGGGAGAGAAGAGGTGAGTTTGAGGAACGTAGGACAGGAGAAATGTCAAACAAAAAGGACTGATCTTACTTGGGTTTAGCGGGGAAATGAGCCAGGAGGGAGTTACTGAGGTTACCAAGGTGGAGGGCAGACAGGTAAGTCCTCGGATTTCCAGCGGAGAGGAGCGAAGGAGACAGCCAACTTGAGTCATCCTGGAAGGTTTGATTAACGGCGGGGGTGTCAATGGAACTCGGGCAACCAGTGGGCAACATCCACGGCGTGACGAGGGAAGGAATGCACAGAGATAGCCAGGAGCTCGGGCAACCGGTGGGGGAAAACACGAGGGTTCGCCTGAGGAGGAGGCACACAAAGAATCACTAGAATTCTTTGTGTGGCCATACAAGGTAAGCGCAAGGAAAACCACTGAGGCCTGAAGTACCAAACGTTGGCAAAGAAGTGTTGGCCGCTCCTTCCTCATACACTCCTGTAGATGATCAGATGACTTGCAGGTGTGCAGGTAATCCGGCTGCAGCCGGTCACGTCCTGCATGAATCGACCTCTCGGCGCCCTCTGGTGGAGAAAATGGAAAAATGCAGCAAACCCCGACCACCGCCCAGGATCCCAACACATTCATTTAATATATTGCTGAATGAGGAATTGACTGCAAGACGCTTTTGATTAACAGTCAAAAGGAAGATCAATGAAAGTAACTGCAGGGTGTGGTCGGTGGTGTTCACAGTGCACCTTGCTGTGAGTTAACTGTCTAATTGTAGATTAAAAACGCGTTACTGACATCGGACCACTTTTTCCAGTAACGAGTATTCTAACGCGTTGCTATTTCAATTCCTGAAAATTTCAGCTTATTTTGATCGTGTGACTTTTTTGATTATTTGTTTATTTTTTTAAGTTTGGAGGTCATATAAAGCACTTTTCACATTTTTACAAATAACCCCATCTCACTTCAATCAAACATGACCATATTAAACATTAAAAATAAAACACAAGGTGCGGATTATCCGCAAAATTTGGCAAAAATTCAATTAGCGGTTTTTATGTAACAAGTTTTGCACTTTTTGCAAAACTAGCTGGACATGGTCACTATCGTGTTTGTAGTTGGCGGTATGAAGGAAATTGTGGAATTTTTTACGGTTTCAAAGTTGTATAGCCAGTTTAATTCTGTACCCACATCATGTTTAATGAGCTAATAAATTTTAATTGGAGGGGCAAAAAATCTAAATTCGACAAACTTTTTTTTGTTTCTTCCTTAGCGTATATCTTGCTAGGTTTTATTTGGCTCAGAGTTGATCCTAAGGGGCGAGATTGGTTTTGACTCATGCAATCTTAATAGCTTCTTGACGAAAAAAAAATCCAAACCAGAAAATTTAGTTAGAGAATCTTTTTCAGAAACTTTTCCCACATCAGTTTTGTTCATGTGACTTCCAGTTTTGGAGTTATATGCTAAAATACGTATTTTCTGCAATAGGGTATGGGGTAATATTTGTATCTGAGTAGTGGAGTGGGTCCTTAACCCAGAAACCACGTAAAAGTTGTAATAAGTTTGGGGGTTTAAGCTGCAGTATAAGTCTCAGCAGGGAACGATAATAATAAGAAGAATGGAAAAATGGAGTAAAAACAATAGCATGCCCTGCTCCTCTGTGAGCCGGCAAACGACAGCGCCTTGCATTGGCCATCCACTCGCAAAAACAAACTCTTATTTGTTAAATGTTCCCAGGTATGATATACTTTCCAACAGCTTGCATTTAACAAAAACAAGAATGTGTTTTCTTTTTCTGCTGGAGCATAGGATTGAAGAAGACTACTTTGTGCTGCAGCTTCAGATCCTGGGTAAAAGGCATCATCATCACAGCAGCAAAACAATTGTTTTGCTCTTATTTGACCTTAAGGTCATATTATGCTCCCCCCATGTTCCACACATTTAAATATTAGTAGAAGATGTTGCCTCAGTCTGTCCTGACGCCTGTGGAAACGGATAAACTATTTTTAAAAAGCAAATATTTAGCCCCGGTATAAAGAAACACCTTAGAGCAAGACACTGTCTAAGACATCACAGGTCCTACTAGAAAGCCATTACCTTATTGAAGAAATTATCTCCAGTGACTACAGTGACTGTTTCCAGTTGTTCAGTCAGTATTGTGCCATGGCCGACAGGTGCAAGCGTGCAGCATACGGCGAAACGAGCAGCAAGCGGATGCAAGCATGCAGCAAATGGTGAAAAAAGCTGCAAGCACATTTATTAGCTCTATAACTATATTTCATTGAATGTTATACTACAGAATATAACTGCACTTAAGTTGCATTATTGAGGGTTCAGAAATCCAAAAGATTTCCTACTTTTCAGTTTATTTACTATTTTAGTAACTTCATTAACTTTTCTGGAAAACACTCCCCTGAGCAACAACCATTCCTAAGTGAGATCTTGATCAACATTGTAATGTAAACACCACATGGCTTTATCCAGACTGCAACAAAATGATTGAGATCAAAACTAAAAGTTTTAATAAGTACTTGATATTTAAATGGCTGATGTTGTCTGATCCTATAACCGCTTTGTGACATGTGTCATAAATCAGCACCAGTAAAAATCTAAAATGGTGTGTTTTTACCACTGATGCTGGCTGACTTATGGGCCTGAAGTACGTCTCACATATCTAGGATAGTATGAGAAGAGTTTCTGGCGCCATCTAGTGGTTAAAGTGCGTTAGATAAGTTTTATCAAATCAGACGTGCGCACTCGGAAAGTTTTGCCTAATAAACGCAATATATTGTTTATTTATAAACAGCTAAAAAAAAACTTATTTTTTTTTATTAATCCCGCATTTCTGTATCTACATGTTTTTTTGGGGGGGGTGTGGGGGTTTATTGGTCTCATGTAGATTTGTAATATTAAATGTTGCATTTTTCATTTAAAATAAAAAAAAATCTATCTTTGAATTAAATTCTCTCCAACTCTACAATTTTTCCGAATCAAAAGTATCTGCCACCTCCATCACTACAATGTAAATAAAGACCTATATGAACGTACCTATACAGTAGGGATAGACATCTACAAAAACTCAGTGTGGAACTATGCTTTCACAGGTGAATTTTTCTAAAATTGCGAAACAACGGACTTCTACACGAAACTAAGGGTTTAATTGGTTTCGAAAATGTATCCCGAGTATTTTTATTTTGTTTAAAACTCTTTTATTCATTGTTTTAGATAAAGAGCTTTTAAAACATGTTCAACATTTATATAAAATCACAATGTCCTCTGAGCGAGTTGCACTTTTGCTCTTTCAAATGCATCATTTGTAGGCGATAATTGGGTTACGAGAGTGCGGATCCACAGAGCTGCAAACAGCTGACGGTTAAAGTTAGAATACATTTCAAATGATAATTTTTTTTTTATTACCATTACCATGTAGACTAAACGTGATTTTTTCTTTTACATCATTTAACATGCCTATCTTTCTTTCAAAACTCTAAATTAAATAAAACTGATTCTATTAAATGTATTCTCTCAAAACCGAAATGTCATCCTAGTCATTTCACCTTGACATTTCTCCATGAATTTCCACAGAGTATCAAAACACATCACCCGTTCTTTTAACAGAGAATGTTTTATTCACGTTATTACTATAAACAACTCTTAGCGTTGATGACAAGTTGTGTTATGGGCTAACGCTGTAAAGTATGTAAACAATGTTTTTCAGGCTGTTAAAATGTCCAGTTTCGTGAGTAATTAGACCATACACCAAGCAGTTTAGTAGAAACCGGTTGTCTTTTTCACTTTTAAAATAAATGCTAACATTGTTTAGTATTTGAACCAAAATCAAGGTATCCAAGGAGTCACGGGAAGGCTTTCCCGGGCATTTTCCAAAAAAAAAAAAAAAAAAAGGGAATTTAAGGACTTTATGCCAAAATGAACAACATCATCTTAGGTCAGGAACTTTTTACATCACCTAAGCGCTGTTCCTAAGAAGTGACAAATGAATAAACCAAGTCGAATCAGTGGAAACATGATTCGTTTTTAAACACATCCAATTACTGAAACCCGTTATATTTTTAAAAAATATATATTTCTAAAGCATTCAGATTGTGTTATTTATTTTACCAACGTATCCATAGAGACAGAATATGCTTTCCGGGGCATTTTTTAAAAAGTGGGACAACTTTCATCTAGTTACCCAGCATTGGACACCAAACAGCAACTGATTGTCGTGAACGGCTGCGGTATAGACTGACTGGACCACAGAGAAACGATGAAAGGGATTGATAGCCTAATTCAGGTCTTTTGCCTGTTGGCACTTGCCTTAGGTAATTACTAACTTTTTTTGCTACTGCCAAGCATTCTGTGATTTTTTTTTTTAAATTGATTTATTTTTGTGTTGGAATTGCTGGTGGGACGGAGGTTAGCGGTTAAATAGATGTGTTTAACCTGGGATTTAACTGAAATAAGTTAAAACGTACTTTGACACTTTTTAAATTTAATATGAAAATGAAATGTTTAATGTTTCGTGGCGCTAAAGAAGTGCAGCTTAATACACTGTATTACACCAAACGATTACATGTCAAGATTTTCTGATGCTACAGCTATTTTTCTTTTTTTTCTTCTTCTTTTTTTTTGCCTCTATTCAGATCACATTTAACCACCGACAACAGATTAAAAAAATTTCTTCAGTGGTGTGAGTAACAATTACGGATGTATAATGTCCAAGAATCACAGGAACTTATTATTATTATTATTATTATTATTATTATTATTATTATTATTATTATTATTATTATTATTATTATTATTATT